>CAWYPQ010000503.1:0-107163 GCA_963965965.1 Trididemnum nubilum
GGAGTACAGTAACTACTTTCATTTGATGAAATAATTTTTATTTTAACCACACAGTTAGCATTTCTAAGATAAGGGTCACTGCTGTATACCTTGTGGTTTGTACTAAATGCGTTTAGTAGTGCAACTATTGAGCAACGTTCAGTAGTGCAACCTTCCTCTTCAGCCAAGTAATTTCAAGGTTTACCCAAATATGCTAACTTTTGCACATGTTTTGTACCCGACCTATACAGACAAGTGAGGAGATGAATTGGTTTAGTAATTCAATTCTTTGAAGTGGCTCTAAAAAGAAAATTTCTTGCAAAATGGTGTTAAAACTGAACTGCTAAAAAAATTATTTTTCCATGAAATCATACAAACCACCTAGCATCTGGGAGACAAGCCTTATGTTGTTCATGATGCATTTTAAACACACAGCAGTTTATTCACCTCGTTAGGTGCTAGATAATGTTGAAACTTTGACACAGAAAAGTGTTATCTTTTTGAAGCCTCTCCCTTCACAAAATCTGGATATGATGGTGCTGAGTAACAAACAGGACTGTGTTTGTTGTGTAAGAAAAAGTTTTTCCAAATAATAGAGCAAACTTTAATGTTTGGTGAACAAAAAATAAACTTCGTCTTTATTATAGGTCAACTCTGGTTAAAAAATTATTTAATTTGAAGTAAGGACAACGATGCAAGACTTAAATGAGCAGTATTCAAGATAAAAAATATCTCAACATTTTTTTAAGAATTAAGCAGCTTGTTAAAGGTCAGAAAAAAATGTAATGTGGCCCGCTACTTGAAAACTCTAGACACTCCTAAATTAAAATTTTTCATAATGTTTTTAAAGATATTTTCTAAGGGACAATACAAACTTTAAAAAGCTGTTTAGAACTATTAGAAAGTTACTCTCAATGAGAACTGGTAAAAAGCTCTTCTCAAGGCTACTTCTTAGGAATACAGGTATAATCAATAGACTATTAAATCTTGTCTGGCATTACAAGATAGTCAGCTCCTGCAAAATAGGAACCAAATACTTTAGAAAGTTGATAAACGTTATTAGTAGGTTATTTGTAAAATTAGCACCCCTCTGAGTCTTTGACAAAAAAATAATTGCCTCTGAACTAATATTAAACTTTTTATTAAAACTCCACGTACAGCATCATGATTTACTGAGCTATTGGTAATATACAGATTGAACAATTTTTCTATTTACAGTACCTGAATTACAGGGTGGGCCAAAAAAATGTTACCACTTTTTATATTGTAACCATTTTCAAAATTACTAAGACTTTTGTTTCATATTCCTGCTCTTAGGAGAAAGCAGGGAGTCAATATGAATAACGTCATTTACCAGCAAGATGGTGCTCCTCCACATTGCTCAAATGTCTCACTGGATTTCCTCAATGAGTACTTTCCTGGAGATAGACTCATCTCACGGCGTACGAACTACCCATGGCCTGCCTACTCTCCTGATCTTTCTCCCGCAGACTACTTCCTATGGGGGTACCTGAAGGAGAGGGTGTACTACAACAACCCACAGACCATTGAAGCCCTGAAGACCAACATCTGTCAGGAAATTCGAAGAATCCCTCTTGAGATGTGCGGCAATGTCATCACAAACTTCAATGTGCGTGTTGCAGCTGTACTCCACAGAAGAGGAGCTTGGATTGAACATGTTATCAATTATGGAACTGTGTAAGAAACAAGAGACAAAGTGAAAAGACTTTGTTATCAAATTTTAATTGGATATTTTTGTTAAACATCTGTGAAAAAAATTTTCGAATAAATGTTCATTTTTAAAATTTGTGTATGGATTAAAAGTGGTAACATTTTTTTGGTATACTGTAGTTACCTCAAACAACTGATCCATTAGTTTCTCATACTTTTTCAGAAAATCCCAATAATTTTTAAAGTGATTTAACCATTAAAATTTCAGATTTATTAGAATTAACTATCCAAACAAAAACCTTTTCCAATTCAGATGCAAATAAAAAGTAAATAAAAAACTGTTATATTTTCAAAAACTATGAGCAATGTACATATAGATAAAAAAAATTTTGTTGCAGCGACTCACCTACACCCCGAAACTTGCCCCCTAAGTTGGGCTCTGATCAAAATTTAAACTCAATTTTTCACCATGAAGCAGTCAATTTTGACATTCCAAATGAATTCTTTGGCCCCAAAAACCCCCATGTAGCAATTTTCAGGAATCAGACTGCTTCAGAAATAGATATACAGCACTATTTTTAAAACTCGTGAGCAAAATCCCCCTCTAGTGGCCGAAAATTTAAACTGCAATAACTTAAAACCATTCGGGGTAATCAAAAAAAAGTTTTATTTTTTATTTTGTGTGATACTCTTTAAGTTTAAGAACAAATATCCAAGTTTGGTAACACATGGTGACAAACCATTTCGAATTAAGCATGGAATGACCCCTAAAATTCTTCTACTAATGTTAACACTTTCACTGCTAAGGACGAGATATCTCGTCCTTCATTTTGCACTTTGTACGCTAAGGACAACATATCTCATCGTTCAGTTAAGTTTTTATGTGAGGTTTTTAGCGCTGCATAAACGTTTCTATCTTTTACAAGGCTCTAAAAGAAAACAATGGCGTTTGTCTGTGATGACGTATGAAATATAAGACTGGAAAAACAGTTACAATCAGTAAGCTTGGTTGGCAGGAACAGGCCTTGACGACTGAGTTTAGATCGAGCTGTTTATGTTCCCAAATAATAGTGTTTTTGAAATTTAAAGCTTGAGACAGAGATCAAATATACCAACAATAAAAGTTAAAACCATGAAAATGAAGTCAGAAAGTAAGATTACAAGGTCAAATTTGCGTCGAAGTTGGATTTTTGACCTACATAATCTTTTGAAAAAATTGTTTTATAGAGATTTATTTTTGAATTTTATAAAGTGGCTTTGGTATAATTTGGCATAGAAAAGAAAGTATAATTTGGTCGACGTGGCAGACCAAATAGATATTCTTAACCTTTCTGACAAGGAACTTATGGAGGATAACCATGATGACAGAGACAGTGATTTTCAGCTGAGTGACACAGCTGCATTAGAGGATGAAGATTCCAATTGTGAAAATGAAAGTATGCACGTGCAAACCAACAAGCAACTAACTTCTAACTCAGTCAACGATGCTATTTCTCCTGCGCTAGAAGATGAGAGTAGTATGCACGCTAGTGATGACGACGTTTCCATAGTGTCAAGCATTGATGATAACAGTCAGTCTGAATGAATATCGACTGAAGAGTTATATTCACCTCTCTATGATATTCATTTTTCTGGAGGAAGTGGTGTTAATCCTGCAATCGCACTAGATAAAGATTCTCTGCTCGTGGAGTTTTTCAATTAATTTGTCACTGATGATATTTTGAAGTTGATGGTTATGGAAACAAACAGATACGCAAATGCTGTGTGAGCCCAGTGGATATGTCTGAAATGTTTCATTTATTGTGGAAAGTTGGACCCGATTTCAGGATTTGGACATGCCAAAACAGTTGTGTTGAAGCTGATGGAGAAGCTTCTCGATTGTGGTTGTGTCCTTTATGTTGACAACTTGTATACCAGTGTCCCTTTCACAGAAGAACTTTTAAACGAAAAAACATTACTTTGCAAAACTTTGAGAAAGAATAGGAAGCACTTGCCAAAAAAAGTTGTTTCGTCAAAGTTGAAAAAAGGACAACAAATTGCCAAAAGAAAAGGTCGCATTATTGTCCTAAAATGGAAAGACAAAAGAGACGTGATGATGCTCTCTACGTGCCACTCTGCCAAAATGATTACAGTTAACAGGAGGAAAAGGCAAAGAGATGAAAAGAAAAAGCCAGAGTCAGTTATTTCCTACAACAATTGTATGTGTGAAGTAGATCGAATAGACCAATTGATGTCTTACTACAGTCCACTGTGAAAAACCCTCAAGTGGTATGGAATAGTGGTTTTACAGCACCTTGATATGGTCATGGCAAACGCATACATTATTAATAAAAAGTTGGCGGCATGAAAAAGCAATTGGTATTTCAAAAATCTGTTATTGCTCCATTAGCAACTTCAAACATAGATTGAGAAATCCAACACACATCAAAAGCATTTTTTCACCACAAAAGCTTAGATTTTTTACGACTGTCTGGTCAGCATTATTTGGACTATGTTCCACCCACAGCTATAATGCAAAAGCCGGCAAGAAAGTGCGTAGTTTGTAACCAAAATGAAAAACGGAAAGAAACTTGTTATTATTGTGAAACCTGCAATTCCACACCAACACTATGTGAGGTCCGATGTTTCAAAATTTTCCACAGCCAGTTGCTCATCAAAACAAATAACAACTACATTTTCCACATATTTATCATTTTATTAAAACGAACAAACTATTCAATTTGATAATTCACGATTGTTTTGATAGCTATTTGATGACAATTTTGCGGTTATGAGAAACCTTTTCAATTGAAAGCTATTGTCATGATAAAATCATTTTCGCTTTTTTCATATTTTGGAATGTAGTATGGTACGCTAAAAACTATGAGAAACATTTTTAATTTCAAGTTGTACTTTAAAAGCTATTGTCATAATAAAATCATTCTCACTTTTTTCATATTTTGTAATGTGGTATGCTAAGAATGAGATAACTCGTCCTTCGGCTAAGTTTAAATGTAATGTTTTTAGTGCAACGCAAAAAGTCTCTATTGTTATAGCTTTAGCGCATGGCAAGAAAAAGCCGCCGCAATGAAAGTGTTAAGTTACTTAATACACTTTGCTTTTAGTTTAAACTGTGCAGATACAGCACAATATATTTGTGTACAGCTTTCTAGAAATAGTTGTTTTGACTCTCAAGTTAGCCTGGTTTTTCAACAATCTTGCAAAAGCATGGTTTGTATCATGTGACGCCAAGTCAACATCAATTTTATCCATCAATCCTTTACTTTGAAAGCAGACTTCTCAGCAGGACATGCTGCTTTATTTTGTTTCTTTTGTGGGCAGAAAGCAGCCAAATTTTGTTAAAACTTTGAACATTTTTTAAACAAAAATAATTAGGTTGTTTTTGTAAATAGTAGCATGATGCCTACCAATAGTATGTTGGCTTGGGAGCATACTATACCATACCTATTCAGTAATTGCTAAACCTAGGCATAATAAGCATGGTGTTGCCCAGAGCCAAAATACTATGCCTGTTTAGAACAATCACAAAGAACTAAGGTGCAAAAAAAACAAAAAATACAGTCAATGAATGTAAATAAGATTATACATTAAATTCTGTCGTAATGATTTTTCGCTTTTCAACACTTACAGTACTAGCTATCCTATCAGTGAACACTGTGGGAATCAATTAGCGTGCTCTAATACAACAATTACTCTATAATGACAATATAGCTGATCGAAAGTGACTATATATTACCAGAAAAATTCCATAACACCTCTATGCAATGAGATATATCATAAAAAATTGAATAAAATTATTAAAAAAACATGATTTCCTGATTTTACTTGAAAGGTTGAGCAGTTAGACTGATATAATGTACTGAGAGCAGATATGAACTTTGGTATTCTGCATCATTAGAAAAAAAATTTTTGCATCTAGCATGAGCGGTTGCAAAGTTATGGCCATTTTTTAATTTTTGTCACCTTGCCATGGAAACCCATTTTGAGGTGTAAAATAAAAATTTAATCAAAAAATTTTGATGGTAAATTGAATTGGTAGTTGAACCACAACTTTTGAGAGAGTTTCTAAGAAATTGAAGGAAGTCACCTAAATTTGGTACAGTCTAATCTAGAGACTCTTTTATGCCTAACATGTCCATTAATCCCTCGCTGTTTCTTCGATCCAATAGTTCACACCGCACATTGCTCAAATCATTGCTCTTTCTGTTCTTCTCAAAATTGCCATCTCTTTTTCTCTCAAGCACCATGCTTCACTTCCATACAACATAGCTGATCTCAAGGAACTTTTGTAAACCTTTCCTTTCATCTTTAATGAAAACCTTCTGCCTTTGAGTATTTCGCTGCATTCCCTGAACTTCATCCAACCAATTCTTGTTCTAGCTGTTTCACACCCACGAGTTGCATTCAATCCGTCACCTAGAAATGAGAACTTCCTTACAGTTTCGACACCATCACACAGTATTTCACCTGGTCTCTTGAAGTTCTTTACCATGCTTCTACATTTCTTACAAACAAAAATTTTATTCAAATAAACTACAACTCTTTTCTTATCCGTGCATCTTGCGCAAACCCACTTACCACATGCTATACATGTGACGTACGGTTCTAATAATTTAATGTAGTTGAACTTCATCAAATAATAGAAATACAAACGTCACAACAAACTTTTAAAATATACTTTATTGAACCAATCTCTAAACTAACTAAAATAAAATGAACATAAGCGATTTAACTGTAAATAAAAGTTCAAACAAAATACTTGACTTGAAATTGAAATGAAAACGTCGACGTTGAAAAAATGTTGCTGTTGATGGTTGTTGTCCCAAATCCAAAAGAGAGCTCAAAATAGTTTTCTGCGTCTGAGTTCAGATAGTGAGAAAAAGGTAAATGTCACGCCACCAACCAGCGCATGCTCTAAGCAACCTTCTTGCAAATGCCAACAGCGACGTGAAGTCACATGATTAGCATCACAAGCTGGTTGAGCAAAACAAGGTTTCGATTCTAGGTGAGGTGACAGCTGTCACACACATAGCATCAAGTTAGACATAACTCTTGTTTCACACACGCCACAAGGATCAATCTTACTGTCGAATATTTCTTCCTCCATCCTACGTACCACCAACTTTATCTTTCCAAGATTGACTCTCATCCCTCTGCTTTCAAACACCTCTCTCCATTCAACAAAGTTCTTTCTCAACTCTTCCATAGTTTCCCCATTTGGATCAAATCGTCTGCAGAAAGAATTTGCTTCACTCAGCCTTTCATTGCATATTCCATTCAACAAAGGTGACAACACAGATCCTTGGTGTACAACTGCCGCAAAATGATTTGAGACCTGCCTATGTTTCTGACAAAATGCAAATTTTGTTGGTTTTGTTGCTTTAACAAAAACAATAATCACATTTTTTAAAATTTAGACATGTTGCCCTTATTTTTTATAATCATTTCCAAGCGTTTTGGCATAGAGTCACTTAAATTTTTAAAATATTCTGTTGACATCTCCTGGCAGCACACTTTTTTCAGCTCTTCTTGCAGGATCTCAAGGTTGGGTGTTTTCTTTTCAGACATCTTTTTCTTCATTTTTTGCCAGCAGTTTTCAATCGGATTTAAATCCGAACTTTTGCCAGGCCATTCCAGAACGCATACAGTCAAACCTCGGTTTAACGGACAAATGCGGACCAACGACAGTCCGTTGTTGGAAAAAGTCCGTTAAACGAAAACGCAGTGTTCCTCACTCTGTTACAATTGTGTGCACCTCAACTGCTAACATAGCTTATCACAATGCAAGTAAATGGGGAATCATTATGTCTCTGCGACAACGTAGCACGATTTCTCGTTTCGTCGGCTATTGATTTTCACTTGTAACAATTACATGTACAGCAGTCTATGCTTATGGAACGGTAAAATCCGAAGTCCGTTAAATCCGAAGTCCGTTAAATCGAGGTCCGTTAAATCGAGGGTTGACTGTATTTGCTTTTGTTCAAGATATCTCGTTATCTTTCTGGCCTTATGACAGAATGCACTGTCATGCATGAACACTTCAGAGCCATGAATGTGGTAAAAGTTGAGGATGTGCTCTTCCAAAACTTGCAAGTAGAATTCAGCATTCCTCTTTTTGTTTTTGGGGAGAAAGTACGGGCCTCCCTTACCTTTTTCCCCAGAAAAACATCCTCAAACCATTATCGACTGCAAATGTTTAACGGTCGAAACGGTGTATCAAGGATCAAAGAGATCTGATGCTCTTCGATGCCGCACAGTGGTAGACCTCATCTCAAAGACTTGGAAATTCCTCTCATCCGAAAACATCACTTTCCTCCACTGTTCAGTTGTTCAATGTGAGTATTTCTTTGCAAATGGAAGCGGTTTTGTCTTCATTCTCTCGGTAATCAGAAGTTTTTTGGCAGGTTTATGACTTGAAAGATTCAAGTCTTTTTGAAGACAATGCTGGACTGTACGAATCTTCACATGTTGCAGTAACTCTGGATGGAGATTTTGCAGTTTCAAGGCTGTCAAACGAAGGTTCTTCTGTAGTTCTCATTTTATGATGGTGTCAGTATGTGGAGAGGTTTTCTTCTTTCTTCCTCCACCAAACTTATGCTTTGGAACTGTGTTGTTTCGAAGATCTTTGGCTGCAGCCAACAACTCATGATGGTTGCCTTCCCTCTTCCACTACGCTCACAGATGACCTTAAAGGGCATGTTTTCCTGCCTCCAAGCAAGGGTGCGAGCTTTCTCTTTGTCACTGGTATATTTTCCAGGCATGATGTTTTAACTTCGCTATCTATTCTCAATCACTTCCACAATTCTCTTATGGCTGCAAACCTGCCATGATTCTCCACTGCCTCACTATACATTTTCATCAGTACTCTTTTTATAAAAACCCCAAGGCAATTCTGTGCCATAACAATTTCTCATTGTCTACTTAATTGAAATCATAATTGAACTATTATTAAGTGAAATAATTCCCTTTTGTGATGATGAGAATGATTTTCACATTCTATGGCAATGAAAGTGCGTGAAAATGATCCAGGTCTCAATTCCTTTTGCGGAAACTGTACACCAACTTTCACAAAAAATTCTTCCAACAGCCCCGACCCAACTCTAACTTTCGTTTCTGCTCTTTTGTAGAGACTCATCACCGCCTTGACTAGGATTTCAGGCAAACCTTTCTTTCTCGTAACCAATTCCATCACTTTTCTTTGGTACTCTGTCACATGTCTTTCCCAAATCAACAAAACTCATGTACATTCTTTTGTCTTTTGCTCGATGTTCTTCTTGCAATTTTTGTACTAAGACCTTCGTATCTTTGTAGATCAACCAACCTTTGTATTGGCAATATCATTAATTTTTTAATTAAACTTTGGAATTGTGCTGCAGTTGTTTTCCTTTATTTTTTATATTTTATTGCCTGCCTTTTCTTCAGCAGATCGGCAAGAAGCATGGTAACATAACAAATACGTGAATGCCTATAAACAGTAATGTCATTTACCTAGAATCCTAGATGCAGTATAACGTGGTTTTTGACGATCGTAGGCTTGTAAAAGAATTTATTCTAAATTAATAAATAATTAAAAATTGTACTTTTTTCAGAAATTTTAACGAAAATTTAGCGCGTAGAGTGGTGGCCAAGCTCTTATAGTGTGCAAAATGGCGTGGACAGAAAATATCGAGACTATCAATTAATGCTTTTATTGATATGGTATGCCTTGCAAACGCTATATAAGCATAATTATATCTTAGTGAAAAAATCGCTTCGTGAAGTTTATGTCAACAACCTTTTGCTGAATTACAATTATTGTTCAACTACTTTATCGCACCTTTATTCCCAGCCGCTAAGATGCTTTGATAGTTTTTGCATGCACGCTAAAGAGAAAGACTTTGCTAAAAATGGAGTCTATAAGGCCCAGTAATGTGTGTAAAATTGTTTACATACAAGCTTATTTTTGTTTAATTCAAAAAAAATTGGTGCACCTGTAGTACCCTCAGTTGCTTTAACATAAACTATGAAATAACAATGGGAAATTACACTGGCGATTTTACACACAGTCTAGATCAAGGGCAACTTTGCACCTTTGACAAATTAGTGATCAAAAGTTTGTGCTAGATTTTTCTTTTTTGCAGTTTAATTTTGATAACTTGAATAAAATATTGTTAATTTCACAACACAATTTAAATTTTGAAAAAGCATAGAGAAAAACTCAAGCAATGCAAATTCTAAAAATTGCGTTGGACTTTTTACGTTAATTTTGCATGCTAAATATACGCAGTCTAGACCGAGAGCAACTTTGCACCTTCAAGGAATCAGTGATCCAAAATTTGTGGTAGATCATATTTTTTTCAGTTTCATTTTTGATAACTAGTAGTAAACATTGTTACTTTTACAACAAATTTAAATTTCAAAACTCCATAGAGAAAAACTTAAGAAATGCAAAGATTAAAAACTGCATTTGATTTTTGTATTGATTTTGCATGGTAAACATTCGATATTGCTAAAATTTGCATAAGCTTTCAACATTTTGCTACACAAAAATCGTGCTAAAACTTGTTTTTCCTCGTTGAATTTTTGGTAATTCCATGGAAAACAATGTTAACTTTTATAATCAATTTGAATTTTGGAAAAAGGTCAATTATGTTTCAAAAAATTTAATTTTATGTAACACATGTTGCCCATTTTCCTTTACAAAGGATAGAAGGAGAAATTTTAGACACATTTTCGTCTCCATGAAGTGAGTTTGGCCTACCCCACAGAGGCATATCTTAACTTATATACACGTAAAACGACTTCCGGGTTTTACCTAACATGGCATTGCTGGAAGAACTAAAAACTAGGATAGAACTCAAATGGCATTGCAAATGCTTATCAGCATTACGATTACCAATAAATATTGTGATGCAACGATAGAATATCCCTGGAACAGCTCAGTCTAGAAAGATGGGGTCAACGCCAATCTAATCTAATACAATCGACCTCACTTTACGAATCGTACAGCCATTGATTTTGTCTTTAGTTACTATTTAAAAGCACCATATGGAACAAAAACACGTAACAATAAGTGAATAGGTCGAAAAATTCATTAAAAATAGACAGGATCAGTTACCCTCAATTCGAACAAAAAAACCTGGGAGGAAGTAATCTACTCAGTGGCAGAAGTTAAAATGCAAAAAAAATTAATGATAAGCTTAAACCTCCACTAAAATTCAGAGCAAATCGAGGATCATTACTAAGTTATCCTAATTGCAAGATTTGTATAGACAAGGAAAATTGATTGATCATGGTACCAGCAAAGTCAAAAGCATAACTAATTTGTTAAACGAGGACCAAATGCGAAATCAATGGCGGTATCTAAAGTTAGACGAATCACTTAAGACTAGATTGGTGGTGACTCCATCCTTCTTGACCTAGCTGTTCCAGAGCTACTCTACTTCAAACTTGATGGCGGGGTCTCTAATGTTATGATTCATATTAATCATTTTTATTGGCAACTCTTGAAGTTAATAGCCTTAGTGTCGTTAGCGATTCCAGTTCTAATCTAATGCAATGCCGCTATTAGACTACTGCATGTTTTGCTATGCTCTAATCAGTTTGATCTTGACAGCAGAATAGATCCGAGCTGGTAAAAAAAGTAAGCTATACGGTAGCTTAAATAACAAGCATTGTAAGGGTACATAGTGTAATAGAGTAGCAGGCCATCGAATGCAACTTAGCTGGAAAAGTTTTTTCTAGGGTCATAAAATACTGTAATCAAATACAATATGCCTAGTCAAGCACTGGTAGTCTTGTCATCAGGTATGAGTTTGTACTAAGTAGCCTTTTAATAAAAGCTTTATTGCTAGGCTAAGCTATGATTTACACTGAGATCACTAGGCTACCAAACAGTCTGCTCTTTTTACCTGGTTGGATCTGTTGTGCTGACAAGACCAAACTGATTAGTGTACAGAGATACGACTCAATGCAGTAGCCAACAAGCGATGTTGCTTTACGTTATAACTAGAAAGGTATCCCAAACAACTCTAAAGCTATTAATGTCAGGGTTGCCAATAAAAATCATTAAAATTTATAACATTAGGGGACCCAACATTGTGTTTAAAGTACACTATTTCAGGAACGGCTGGGTCAAAAAGGATGGAGTCAACAACAATCTGGTTGTTACAGCAACTTTCACATTACGTAATTTTGGTTATCTTGTTTTTGTTTTCTCAAAAAATTTACCATGATATCACTTCTTTACTACGAATTGTAGTGTTTGTTGGGAAATTCGGATACCCGCTGTTTATTACGTAGTGTTTTGTCCTTTAGGATGTGTCATAGTTCTCATCTTCTCAATAAGTAAGAATTTTCATTTTACGTGGTTTTGGATGCATACGTATCTCGACGCCTAGTTGCGTAGTTTTGGTCGTTTTCTCCTTACTTTTCTACGAACTTGGAAATTTACTAGGCGACTTGCCGCTGGGTTAGGTTATTTTGGGGCTTATTTACAGCGTTTGCTAACTTGTTTTTCCGGAAACCTTTCCGTTTCTCCTCTTGTACCTTCACGAAATTGACCACGTGCCTTTGGCCTATATATACGTTGGTGTGTTTCCTTTGGATTTAGTGTTGAACTGGAGTGTTGGACTGAAGTGTTGAATTATTGTTCGCCGTGCCCCACAGTGTTGGTCTGCACGGCTGATTGAGCTGATTTATGTTCTGGAATTGCTGCACTGTGCAGTCTTTTCCGAAGAAGTTAGGTGCTGTTCAATTCGCTGGGTATTGAAGAGCGGCTTCCAAGTCAAGAAGGACGAAAAGCTGCATCACGACGAGTTGTGAATTGGATCGAAGAAGTCGACTGCGTCACACTCGTTTTGCGAAGACAGAAGTTTGGTTGTCCTTGCGTTTTGGAACCAGCTAAGAATCGCTCACCGCTCATCGCTCACCACTCACCGCTACGTGAAGAAAGCGTAGTACGGTATTCCCGTTCTTTGATTGATACGCCAGCTACCAGTTTTCACTCAATCAAGGACTTTGGTCGATTCCTGTTTGTTCCATTGCCGAAGACAATTTGGTTCTCCGTTTAGACTTTGTTGGACTTTGGCCGTGGTTGGTTGAAGGAAGGTACTTTCTTAGACTCCTTTTCTCTAAAGTAAATTCTCTCTTTTTTGTAACCTTTTAAAGTATTTTTTGAGATTCATAGGTTGGGGTTTATAGTTAATTCATAAATCGCGGGATATTTAATGGGCTTAATTATTGCCATTTGATGTTTTATATGTGTGTAGGATTATAATATTTGTGTAGGACTAGAATTTGCTTTGATTAAATTTGTGCCTTTTTTAATTTACTTTTTGCCACTAACGATTGAACCAAGCTGTTTTAAATTTTGACGTAATTGATTTGTTTTCTTAAGCTTAATAGATTTCTTTGATTGATTTAACTTAGCTGTGCGTCGTGTTTTCTTTGAGCAGAGCGCATTCTTAGACTTCAAACCGCAAGTGTAATTTGTCAGAGGACAACCATAAATTACGATTACACTGGTCTTATACGACTGGCCCAACTTTAAATACCCCAATTAATTTTGCCTTTAGTCCTCGTTTAAGTCATTGAGACCTCAGGCAATTTCTTGACTGAACTACCACCAAGCAAAACAATCATAAGGTGAAAAAAAAATTTTTGTAGTAAAATAAAATTTTAGTGTACAACAACCCAACATGCAATGCTCAGGATAGCATCCTTTTGGTCAATACCAAACCTTGTCAACTGAGCTGGCACGTAACAAAATTAGTAAAACAGCAAAACTTTTTTCACAAATGATAGAATTTCAGGTAGTTGAAACTGGTCAAGTCGAAAAAATAAAAGGTGAAGCAAAAAAGCAAAAAGTCAGCAAAGCCAACCACAAGCTCAGAAGTCAAAATTATCATTTTGCCAGAGATCAAACAGCAAATGAAGTGTTGAAGTCAGCCACAAGTTTCAATGAGCCGAGAAAAAAAATATGAAAATTAGTTGTTAAAATTGGCTATGAGTTTCGAGCCAAGTCAACTGACTGAGACAAACTGACCATGAACCAATCAATGGTTTCGTCACTGATTTTGTCATAGCAATTTTGTCACAGAGTGTTTGGGCAAAATGGCTCTGAAAATAGTAAAATATTTTAATGATTGCCCTTCTCAGCCAATCAGTGTCATTTGGCTTGCGATCAGTTTGTTTGCAGGCAGTTTGTCGCAGTCAGTTGTTGTGGACTCATGGGTTTGCATCCAAATCAAAAATTTTTCCAGCAAAATTGTGCTAAGGATTTTATTGTTTGGCCTGATTTCCCGCTGGTTTCTTTTCAGCTTTGGCTATGAAATTTTGTTTGGTCGTGGTACCTTGAAAAGTCTTCCATTTTCTCAGCATAATTTTGCTTTAATCTTTTTTTGGCACAGAACTTACGTCTGATTTTAACGACTAATTTTCATAATTTTTTTTGGTTGATTAAAACTTCTGGCCAATTTAGTGCTTCATTTGAATTTTGATCGCTGGCAAAATGATAATTTGACTTTAGAGCTTACGGTTGGCTTTGCAAACTTTTTGCTTTTTTGTTTCAGCCTACAATTTTTTTGGCTGGCCAGTTTCAACTACCTGAAATTCTACTGTATTAATAGCGAAAAATTTTTGTTTTTTTACTCATTTCATTTCATACCAGCTCAGATGATGAGATTTAGTACTGATCAAAATATCGCTATCCTGAGCATTGCATGGAGGTTTATTATACCTACTAATTTCATTTGATTACAGAAAAGAATTTTTTTCACTGCACCACTGTTTTGCTTGGTGGTAGTTCAATCAAGATAAAGACTGAGCTCAATGATTTAACAAAATAGTTAAGCTGAGGACTTTGCTGGTACCATGATCAATTAATTTTCCTAACCTATAGCAAATCTTGGGAAAAAAATTAGGAAAATAAAAAACTGAAACAGAAAAGTCTTCCTACCTTGCAATTCAATTCTGTTAAATGTTTTCAATTTCCTATTTTTACTTTTTTAGTCAAAAAAGCGAGTGATATTTTATTCAAATGTTGTTAAAAATTGCTAATTTTTGAAAAAATCTTCTAATGGTTACAAGCTTCACCTGCCCAAAGACACTTAAAAACTCAAAAATTTCAATTACAGTGGTTCTGTAACTCAACTCAAAAAATTGTAGTCAACTTAGCTAAAGGGTTGTGGGGGTGCTTGCTGCTCTTGCTACCTAATCCCTTTTGAAGGGTGAAGCCATGGAAAAACTTCTAGAAGACTTAGCAGTTGAGCCATGCCCCAAAGTCTGCACCAGAGGTGAAAAATAAAGAGCTTGACAATCAGTAAAAAGGTTGTTTCTGAAGTTGCCTTACCTGGTCCCGAAAACGTTCTTGTGCTGCTGCCTGATATTTTATTTTTTCTACAACTTAGCTTTTTTTGATACCGTTTAGCCATTGTATCAATTTATCTTTTTTTTTTTTTTTTTAATGCCAATTACAATATAAATATTTCCGATTTTAGTCTATTTGGAAAATAGTAAAAATAAAGCAAAGCAAAAATTTAATCATAGTTTTTTCTTGCTTTGATGCAAATCAGAAAAATTCAATTTTGTCAAAAATGTGTTGGAACATTTACACTATTGTTTTTATTAGCTTTTCTACTTGTGCAAACAAATTTGACACAAAAGAAATAAACTTAATCTTGGCCACTGCTAAAACCTAATCATTAAAAAAAAACTTAAAACTTTGTAAATTTATTATGGAAAATGAACAAAAATAAGTTTTAATTTTTTCATTCTGCTAGCAAAACGTAATTAGTACAACTGCATCAACAAAGTATTTGAATGTTACATTTTGCACAAGGACTCACGTAAAATTGTAAATATTGGTTGAAAGAAAACCATTATCCTCATTAGGAAAAACTTGAACACTTCCTTGATTATAAGCCAAAGTAGCAAGTGTTATCTGAAAAAACAACACACATTCATATGCTATGCGATTTTGGAGACATAAAATTTTTTAGTGTGTGAAGGGCTTTCTGGATACCTAATTACCCATTCTAACAAATATTTTGGTAGGGTGAGTTCAATCAAAAATCTCTGCAGACTAGGCAAACAATTTTTGTCTTTTGAAGCTTTTTCTATTAAAACAGAATCTAAATTTTCATATACAAGTGTAATACGGTATACTTCACTATAATTTTTTTTCTGTGCTCATGACCTTGGTGTCAAACACTACTTACTGGTCTCAAAAATTGCAGCCTTGGCATTATTATCATCTAACTCGATTATATCACTTTATTTGCATGCACTGTTTAGTGTTCATGCTGTCAAGTCTTAAAATCAAAAAAATTTAAAAATTAAAAATGACGCTTGATATAAAAAAATGACAATTTTTAAGTGAACTGTAAAACTATGACTTTTAACAGTGAGAATAAAAATTCTCACTAGTAATAATAATTTATTTAGTGATATTTCATGTTAATTATATTCATGTCATGTTAATAATAATTTATTTTAAATTAACACTGGTGGAGAGGGGGAACAGAGTTTTTCTTTGAGTAATTTCTATCACCAGTGTACCCTTTTCCACCACTGACAATTTAAAATCATCACAAAACTCAGCGTTAATTTCAGCAAAATTAACACTGGTACAGACAACGCAACAAAATAAAAATTAATATTGCCGATTAGTTTATAGATCATTGTCATTCCATTTCAATGAAGCTGGCGAGCAGACGTTTATGCAGTTTGTAAGCAAAAAAAGCACTGATTGAGCCAAAGTTGCTTTTTTAACAGCGTAGTACAAAAAGATTAAAAATTTGAAGCTTAGCAACCTGAACTTACTGCAAGCTGAGTGTAATAATGGCTGAAAAGGATACTGTAGTTTCAGATAAGACAAACAAGCTTGATGCAATACTGGTAGCCGTACAATCTCTTACCAGTAGAATGGAAAGTTTGAAAATAAAATCGTAAATACGAAGCTAAGTTTCAAAAACTGAATATTAAGATATCTACTCAAAACAAAACAATTAAGGATATGAATATATCCTGCCAACTTGTCAAAAACGCTTCAAAAATTGATTTTGAGGAGCTGTTAGATCGAATTATTGACCTTGAAAATCAAGCCGAAAGAGCCAAAAGAGACTCCCTGCAGCGAGAGTCGTACAGTAAATGCTTTAATCTCTTGATACATGGGTTGGATGAGTGGAAAGACCGTTTTTGGGAACCAAAAGCAGAAACTCAACTTATTTTCAACAAATTCTTGACCCAAGACCTACACTGGACCCCCACTGAAATCCCCTTAGTCGATATTCAGATGGCCACAACGGCCAATTGTCAAAAATGGAAAGGGCATTACCTGACCCATTATAATCAACCTCTCTAACACTGCTGATAAACATAAAATTACGAAAAGAGTTGACAATCTCAAAGCTTACAAATCAACTAAGAAAAAAAAGCAGACAAGTCCCTCACACTAACAATCTCCGCAAAAGTTCAAACCTGTCTTTGTTTCAAAGCATCTTCCCAAAGAACTTTACGAAGAAAAGAAGAAACTCATGTCTGATTTCAAAGCAGCAAGAAAAGCAAATGAAAAAACTAATTGGGCTTGTTATTAATGGCCACAATCGCTTGTCATGTAGATAATAAATTAGTATCATTCTAGTCTTAAAGACACTTTCTGAGCAGTCAATTTTACGTTTTGTATATGTTTGACTGCATATCAGCGTACTGTTACTGCAAAATCAATTTTAACCTTGAGTACAATATCTACAACCATTTTCCATTTCATTTGAACAAGCAACCAGAGCCACTAACAATTCTATTGCAGTGTTCCCACTAGGACGATTTTTCTCAGCCAATCAGTGATTTGTTGTAGCAAGGGCAAACACTTTTTAGCAATATGGTAAACATTGCTTTAGAAAACTCAACAAATTAGTGGAAATATGACATTTGGCATACTTTAATACTCGATTGGTATGAAAATTAGGGCACATAAACGTCTTTTTAGAGCTTGGGGCACAATTGTCACAAGAAAATTTGGGCACTCACTGATTAGCCATGAAGTTAGAGGGAACACTGTTCTATATTGTGTATTGTGCTTGAACAACCTAGTTTTGTTGTTTTACTGATTATTGTGTTACAGTAACAAAATATTGTTTTGCATTCAATGTTAGGCCTTGCGCGTTTGTTCATGCTCACCAGCATCGATTCTTGCTTGCGAACCACCAAGTTACCGTATATACTCGCGGATAGGTCGCAACTTTTTTCTCATATTTTTTAACAAAAAACACGGGTGCGACCTATCCGCGCGACATACCTTGAAAGTTTTTGGCTATTGCAAGTACCGTATTTTCCGGCTAATAAGCCGTTATAGACATGAATTGCGCTTGCGCTTGTGCTCGCACATACCAATGCGAGACAGTTTCATGCGCGCACACGCACATGCGACTGCTCAGCGTGCATTGAATTTTCCCACTTTGTTAAGAAAAAATGGTTTTGCGATTTTAATGTTCGATTTCGAAGTTATTTGTTTTTAATTTACTTTAATTTTTGAAGTTTATTTTAATTTTTGCACAGATAACTTCGAAAATTTATCTTAATTTTCGAAGTTATCTGTGCAAAAAAGATAGTGCGACTTATATGCGAGTCAACGCTAAATTCAACTTTTTTAACACAAAACTAATAGTGCGACCTATAGGCGAGTATATACGGTATATTAACTAGACTTAATAACTGTAATTACGTCCAGATTCGAACAAAAATACCAAGAACCAAGACCACTATTTAATTATATATTTTTTGGTAATAATCATATTCCATGAGCTAACAGGTTAAGTTATTATAATCCTTGACACATATGGTCAAAAATAACTTGGTTTGCAACCAATCCTTGCTGATGAAATATGAATTTTGACAAAAGTTTGTTATTATAGCCACTTCAGCTCATACTGGCATTTATAACTGCTTTTCTGCACAGTCATGTCTTCAACTCCCTACCCAATAACTTTAATGGCGCACTCTGGTAAAGAGACAAATTTATTTGACTTCATCCTATCAGGTCAAGCTGCCACACCAACTGTTTATTGTAACACTGAAAATGATATTTTACGTGATGACATGTATAGAGCAATAACTTCCTAACTTGGCAAATGTGAATGTTTTGACGTCAATGGTACCAACTTTCCCCTAATAAATAATTACTTCTTGAAGTTTATGCATCTTAACATTTGCTCCTTACATAAAAATTATGACGCATTGCATAATCTTGTACAATGCCTTAAATTCTCTCTCAACGTACTTCGTTTAATTGAAACTTGTATCAGAGACCAACCACTGCTCAACATCCCATTGCCGGGCTACAGCTTTGTACACCTTAATTCTCAAAACTGCTGCTGGTGGCATAGCAGTGTACATTTCCAACAGACTTAACTATGAATCTTATGAAAAACAATTTCGACTACACAATACTGAGTCAATGTGGCTAAACATTTCAAGTTGCCATCAGAGTTGTAACTTCTTATAATTTTAACATCAGGTTTCAGTAACTTGTAACTGAAACCAACAAATTTTTAAATGATTTATCCTCACGTCTGTTTGAATTAGCTATTTGTAAAAAATCATTTTAGTTACTTGGAGACATAAATATCAGTATTGACCAAAATAATCACACTACCCTGGCAATCATATACATCAATGTTTTGCTTTGTCACAAGGTTTTCCCTGATATCACAATACCTACTAGAGTAACACCAACTTCTGCTTTTGTAATAGACCATATTATTTCAAACGACCTGAAACATGAAATATTACCCTTTGTTCTTCTTGATTGTTTAACTGATCATTGCCCCGCAGTACGTTATGCAAAAGCTTTTAATCCCAAAATTTCTAAAAACAAAGCAAAAATTATTAATTTCTGAGACAAATCAAACTTTAACCGTGAAGCCTTCTCAATCGAATTACAGGCAAGTCTCCTTCATTATTTTGATAGTAAACCTATTTCAACAGAAGAAAACTTTGATGACCTTTTTAATGAATTTGCCGACGCTTGTCTCATGACAATTAACAAGCATGCCCTAGTAAAAAAAATCTCTCCTTGCCAACAGAGATTACGAAACAAGCCTTGGCTAATGAAAGGCATTCTCATTTTCATCAAAAAAAGGCGATTCGTATTTAAAAGTTGTTTTCTGTTAGGTAAGAATACAGAAAAAAAAATTGTATTCTTAACTAAAATCATTAGACTAGCAAAAAAGCTCTACCTATCAACCAGCTTAGATAATAGCAGAAATGATCAAACTTACTTCATAAAATTCTCCCCTCTAAATCAAATCTGCCTTCTACTTCTGAAATATTTATTGATTCTCAAAACAAATCTAACGATCCCATAGTAGTAACCAACTACTTCAATCGTTTTTTCTGTTCAATAGCCAAACTTTAGCCAAAAATATTCCCCACTCAAACATTTAGACTTATCAAAAGTATTTGACAAATCGCGTTTCTTCATGCATTTTTTTAAGCCCACCAAGGAGGAATGAAATAATAAACGTCATTATATTCTTCAAATGTAAACAAAGCTGTAGACCATGACAATATTCCTGCATTTTTCCTACACTCTGCTGCCACCAACATTGTACCCTACCTGCAATGTTTTATTAATTTTTCAGTTGCACAAGGCACTTTTTCCGACAACTGTACAGTGTACTCTCGCTAAAGTCATCCCACTTCATAAAAAAGGAAACAAATCTGACTCACAGAATTACAGACCCATCTCAATTCTTACGTGCTTCTAAAAAATACTGGAACATCTTATTTACATTCATTGTCGAGAATTTCTGCAAAAACACAGCGTCATCCACAAATCACTATATGGCTTCCGAAAGGAAAAACCGACAGCTAATGCTGTACTTGATTTAGTCGCAACATCCTTTTACAATATCAACAATAACCTCTACACAAGCTTATTAATTTCAGACTTACAAAAGGCCTTCGACACTGCGTCACATGAAATTCTGCTATCTAAACTTGATCACTGTGGTATTCGGGGTTTTGCACATGAATTAATGCAGTCATTCCTTAATAGAAAACAATTTGTCGGCATTAATGGTGTCAACTCAGAGGTTGAACGTGCTAAATATGGGGGTTGCTCCAGGTTCGACCCTAGGGCCTCTTTTGTTTTTGTTTCATATTAATGATTTGCTCTGCTCCACAAACTGTCTTCCACGATTCTTTGCTGACAACACTTGTCTTGTTATCAATAGTCCTGAAGTCAGCACCGTAGAAATCATACCGAACAAAGACCTTGCTAATGTCTACTAATTGCTCCAAGCCAACAAGCTCCATTTAAGTCCAACCAAGTCTAATTATTTAATTGTTGCTCCATAAAAGAATCTAATTCCATCCAAAATTTGTTTAACCCTAAACAATACCAAAATACTTTACTCCAGCAATGTTAAATATCAAGGAGTCCATATAGATCCCCAGGTAACCTTCCAAGCACACATAAGAGTCACTGAACAAAGAATTTCAAGATCTAATAGCATTATTTCAAAACTGAAATACTTTCTTCCAACATCCGCCCTTCTTAAACTTTATCATGTTTTTGTTCACCTCCACCTAATCAATGGACTTATCATCTGGGGATCCACCTATCCGACTTATTTAAAAAATCTTTTTGTTCTTCAAAGCAAAGTCGTTTGACTCCTTCAAAGAGGAGCCTATCGAGACCACATAACTCCTTTTTATTAGGCTCTCAAAATATTAAAGCTTGAAGACATATTTTAACATGTAAGTCGCTAAAATCGTATTTTGTCATTTTCAAAATAACCTTCCTCCCTTAAAAATTTCTTCAAAAAAATGCAAGATCATTCAATGTTCCACACACTACACTTTACATTCCTAGATACCGTACAGCCAGACCGCAATTTGTGGTGATGGAACTGATTTTTTTGATTTCTTGCATCTTTTGTTAAGTTAAAATAATTTTATCAAGAACAATGTACAAAGAAAACAAATAACTAGCTATGGACAGTATCCAGAGACTTACATATAGGCACAATCAAACCTTTGATTAACAGCTGAAGACATACTGTTTTGAAATTGACATTCATCTTTTATTATCGTCAGCAAGGCTAGAACTATGGATATGAACATGAGTGTAGAAAGGCAAGAAATCGCAAATTAACCAGATCACAACACAAATTTTTTTCCAAAAATATTAAGTAATCACAATATTAAAAAAGATAATAATTATAATAGTACAATTCAAAATAATTTTCATACAAGACTCAATTAAAAATAAATAAATTTCAAATACAGTTTGATTTAAAAATTTAAAAAGATTTAAAAATAAAATAATTTTCATACAAGACTCAATTAAAAATAAATAAATTTTAAATACAGTTTGATTTAAAACAAATTTTACATAAGCTTTCAGTGTGCCTTTAAGAGACTGGATACTGTCTATAGCTTATTATTGATTTTTTTAATACATTGTTCTTAATAAATTGTCAGTGTTGAGTCACTGTACATACTAATGTGAGTCGCTGGTTCTAGTTTAAAGCCATCTCGGCCCTGTTGGAGACATACCCATTTTAGGCGAGAAGAGCAGAGGGTATTGATAGCGTTTCATTTCTAACAATTGTTAGCTTAGTTTAGCTCTGGTCTGAATTTTGGCACTAGTTTTGAGCCTTTCAGCCTACCAGAGACGTAGCCATTTAAGGAAAGCTATGAGGAAAGTAGAGAGTTAGCTAGACTATAGTTCTTCTGAGAAATGTAAGGTAAGATTTGTACTTCAGTCGGTAAAGATTTGATTTATAGCATTTAGTGTCATTGGGTAAAGATTTTTCAGTTGAGATTTACTTATTTTGGCTAAAATTGACTGATTGATGGGTAAAGATTTATGTATTGAATATTCATTCCAGAATTGCAATGCTCAGGTCAACACGCACGTAACTTGCTCTGATACAGCGCGATAGATTGTCAGCAATTTTACGCAATCTTTCAGGCAGCAACCTTACAGTTGAGCAAACGCATCAAATTTTAGCAATCAATATGAGCTCCGAAATTAAGCTTGACCAAGTGCTAAGCAAATTAGAACTACTGGATGAAATTAACACTAAAATTGACAGTTTTAACAACCAACTAACCTTACTGGAGAGAAAGATTGAGGACAAAATCGAAGAAATTGAAAGTGGCCTTGCTGCTAAAGCTGAAGCAGATACGGTTACCAGACTAACTGAGAGAACAGAAAAACTTGAAAAAATTCAAATCAATTATGAAAACAAGATGATTATGCAGGATTCGTATAGCAAAAGGTTAAATGTCCTCATTCACGGAGTGAAAGAGGAGATCTGGGAAAAAAGAGAAGACACGATTCTAAAATTTGAAAAACGGACTCAAAATTGATGACCTTGATGACATTGAACTCGTGGATATACATAGGTTGCCTCACCACCCGCTAATGAAGAATGAAAAAAGAATAACTAGACCTATAGTCATCAAATTGGTAAACATCCAAGATAAAAGCTGTATTTTTCAATCAGCAAAACATCTAAGAAATTACAACAAAAAACTCAAAAAAGAAGACAATAAAAGTCCTTACATATATATATGTGATCATTTATTAACTAAGTTCCAACAGCAACGAAAAAATCTCCTGCCTTTTTACAAAGAAGCTAAAAAAAAGAATCAAAAAACAATTTGGAAAGCTATTACGGAGAATACTGTTTGTATGTAGACGATCAAAAAATCGAAATTCCACAGTAGTTTGGAATTTTTTAATTGTGTTAATCGTAATTGCTGCTTAGATAATTTAACCTGCGATTGAGCAAATATTCTTAATTGAGGCGCGTTTTGGCAGAGGTTGACAAGTCGCATTTTGCCATTTTGAGAAAATTGCGTTTCAAGTTTTAAATTTTCATTTGGCTCTGTTGTCAAGTGCAACATATTAAAGGGGCATTGAAGTCTAATTTTTAAATTTTAACACCAAATTTATAAAAAATAACTGATTAGCAACGTTTTTGTCCTGTTTTTTCATTGTTTGAGATTAAATAGCTTCAAGGGAAAAGATTTTGAAATAAGGGAAAAATTTTGCAGGGGCAACACTACATCAAATTCGCATAAGCGATTTCAAAACCTACTTTGCCAAATTATAGGTCTGGGAGTGACGATGTGCCTTCGGCAGGTTTTCTGCTGTGGCTTCGATACTTAGATGAGTTTTTAAAAGTGGAATTCATCTTAGTAGTTTAAATTTGCATCTTTTAGCACAAGCATATTTGATTTAGTGCACTTAGAAGAAAAAAACAAAAGTAGGCCTATTTTTGGCCTAGTTGTTCTATGTAATTATTAGGATAAACAAATTTGTATAAATTGCTGTAGGTTAGACTAGACTTTACTGTTTTTTATGATTTCTTAATAGGCTAAGCTTACATACTGTAAGTAATGATTAATGTCATGATTAATAGGCTAGGCTTACATACCGTAAGTAATGATTAATGTCAGCTAGCGTGTAGTAGCCCTAGTAACAGTAACAGCGACACCAAACGTAGACAAATTTTTAAAAAAGTGAAAGAAATTCTACGAAATCAGGAAAAATATAAATGCAATAATCTTTTGATGTAGTAATCGTAGAATTCTGAAGTTAAGCTCAAAAATTATTTCAAAAATGCAAATTTTGTTTCAAATGCAATAAATCAACAAAAGTTAGGCTTCAATGCCCCTTTAAGCAATTTACTGCTGAAAAATAATTCAAACTAAACATAAGTTTTTTCTAAGCTTGAAGTGAGTTTGTACGCAATGAGTCTCAACACATAGTTCTTTATATCAACAAGTAGTATATTTAATAAACTAATAATTACAACATAATAATGACGACATAAAGCAAAGCAGCGGTGTATACATAGCGAGTGAACAAAGAAAGCGAGAACAAAAACAACATTAATTAAATTCGTTTTGTCTCGCAATATCCGTTCATTATTCAATACCACCCATAACAATGAGCGATATGTGCCAATAACCGGACACTGCTGACAAAATTACACAAGGACAAAATATATTAATTCAATCGGTCACCACAGACCTTCCCCTCAAAATGATGAGTATGATGGACGACAAAGCCTCCAAAGGCTGTCCAGCATACACATCAGTCGGCAAAAAGAAATGTTGATTCGAGTCAATTCCAAAAACATGACAAAAAAGACACGCAACTCTTCAAAAACTGCAACATAGAAAGCCGATAATGGGTTAAATAAGGAGTAAGCAGAAACACCAAAACTGGGGATAAAATGTTTAACGCGTTAAAATCTGAAATATGACAGTAGAAACGCTATTTTCTACATCCATGCGACCAGAAATAAGTGACTTAGTCATTCCTCTCAGGATGACATAGCGCATTTTAGCGCGGAAAATGCAAATAGCACAATATAGAGGGCTTTCTTCTGGCCTTTTAGCATAATATATAACACTGGCCAACACAATTTTTGGTGCCAAGAAGTTAAGAACGGTTTTAGGCTAATTTGGGGGTGCTGATTCCAAAAATAATCTTCTTTTTGCTCTATCAGGTCAATTTTTTGAGATATCAAACATTTTTGGTTTCTATGCGATAGGCTGTTCAGCAGTGTCTTCAGTAGGCTGCTGATTCATGTCTTTGTCTTGCAATTTACTTGATTTGTGTTTCAGAAGTGTTTTTATTGCCGCTTTAGAAGGCAGGAAATATAAACACCTATTGTTTACACAATCCCTTTTACTCTTTTGTGTCTCTCATCACTATTCTTATAGCTGCCGTTCTGTCTCACTAGACTAATGCAGCTGAAGAGCTTAGCACTGATAAACAGTCACGTTTATTGCTTAGTGCATAGGTTGGAAAATAAGCATAACTAAATAAGCAATATAAACTTGCATTAACTATCAGCTGTGATATGGCAGTGCATGTCAGGTTATAAGAGAAGATATAGATAGTCAAGTTAGATATACAGATAAAGTTACATATTGTACCACTGTATATTCATTAGTTAGATACATTATATTGGGCTGTAGTATACTGCTATATCATAGCGTTACCGGTATATGAAGCTAATATTAGTTTACATTGTTATGCAGATATATTACATCTAAAGCAGTAAGTTATGGCTACTTCATGTAGAAGAAGTTGTGTAAATGACCCTAATGTTTTTTGTTATATATATGGCGAATACACATTGGAGCACAACCGAAAGCTAATCACCGATTTTGTGAAACAAGCTTATTTAGCTTATTTCAAAGTGAAACTTGGTGATCAAGACAAATCGTGGGCTCCCCCATATTGTTTGCAAAACCTGCATCAAGCATTTACGGCAATGGACAAAGAAATAAAGGAAAGGTTTGAGGTTTGCAATTCCGATGGTGTGGCGAGAGCCAAAAGATCATTACAGTGACTGCTACTTTTGTGGAATAAAGACCAAAGGCATCAATAGGAAGAATAGAACCTCATTAACATATCCAAGTTTGGATTTCGCAATCAGGCCTGTTCCACACAGTGAAGAACTTCCTATTCCTGTTTTTGAAGGTTTGCCTCAACTTGAATCTGCTTTATCCAGTGAAGATGATCTTTCTTCTACTGACAGTGAAACTACTATTGCAGACAACAACTTTCCACCTTCTCTGTTACCTCCACAACTATTTTCACAAAATGAACTAAATGATTTGGCAAGAGACCTGAACTTGTCCAAAGAGTCTTCTGAACTGTTGGCATCAAGACTAAAAGAAAAGAATCTTTTACAACCAGGAACATTTATAACTTGCTACCGAAATCGTCACGCTGAATTTCTACCTTATTTTACACCAGAAAAAGATATAGTATTTTGCAATAATGTGAGGGCGTTCTGAAGAAGATTGGTGTCACCCAATATGATCCCAATGATTGGCGACTTTTTATTGATAGCTGCAAACGAAGTTTAAAATGTGTTCTCTTGCACAATGGAAATGATTTTGGATCTGTTCCCCTTGGACATTCTACAACACTCAAAGAAAAATACAGCGATATTAAATTTGATTTAGAAAAAATTGGCTATTACAAGCACAACTGGATCATATGTGTGGATCTGAAAATGGTTGGATTTTTATTGGGATTACAAGGAGGATATACCAAGTTTCCATGCTTTATTTGCTTGTGGGATAGCCGAGCTAGAGAACAGCATTGGAGACAAAAAGAATGGCCAGTGAGAGAACAAATGGTACCAGGTGAGAAGAACATACAAACTCAACCGCTAGTGGAAAGATCCAAAATAGTTTTTCCTCCATTACATATCAAGCTGGGAGTCGTGAAACAATTCATCAAAGCACTGAACAAGGAAGGTGCATGTTTCAAATATATCTGCGGCAAATTTCCAGGTCTAACAATAGAAAAATTAAAAGCTGGTATTTTTAACAGACCCCAAATAAGAAAATTAATGAATGATCATGAGTTTCCCTCATCCATGAGCAAAGAAGAATTTTATGCCTGGGATGCATTTGTGAAAGTAGTTAAAAACTTTTTTGGAAACAAAAAAGCATCCTACTACAAAGAGCTTGTAGCTAATTTACAGAGCTCTTTTGAAGATATCGGTGCTAAAATGAGCATCAAGGTTCATTTCTTGCACAGTCATCTTGATCACTTTCCTGAAAATTTGGGTGCACTTAGTGATGAAAAAGGAGAAAGATTCCATCAAGACGTTAAGGAAATGGAAGAGAGGTATCAAGGGAGATGGGATGCCGTCATGCTAGCCGATTACTGCTGGTCTATCAAACGTGATTCTGTTGCCACTCATAGCCGCAAATCATTAAAACGTAAATTTATGGTTGGCACTTCATACATATGGCAGCCTACTTTTCATCATTCTGTTGTTTTAGTGTTTTTGCAGCTATTAAAGAAATTGGTATGTGCAACATATTTTTGATGTTACACTATCTTGTGCTTTGTAAAAAAACTTTTACAGATATTCAAATGATCATCTTTTAGTACAGAAATGCTCATTAATTGGTGTACCAAAGCGAAAAAACTAGACTTGATGGAGAAAAAATAACTGCATTTTTGATATCAGCGACCCCAAATTAGCCAAGATCAGTCAAAAAATCATTGGCACCATTCAAAAAAATTTTTTTGTTGGTTAGTGTAATCATCGAGTTTTTGCTCGAAATCAAATAATATCAAAAACACAAAAACAACAATATAAAATAAACATTCAGTAACTCTGCTGGTTGCACAAGATATATTTTGTTGAGTCATGGCTATTGCTATGTATCCTTAAAATTTCTTCTACTCGAACAGAATTAGCATAGCCATAACATAAATTTTAACGTGAGAAATTGCAGCTAATTCTAAGGTAAGAGGAAAATACGCAAATGCAATTCATACATTGGAAAGGTCAATTATCAGACACCTATTATCGGTACAACTACGTTTATATTTCTTGCACAGCTTAAGTGTTGCAGATAAGAAGTCAGGATTGATAACGATAAAATTGACTTGCTACATATTCAGAAATTCTCAATATACAGAGAAATACTTTAGCCTTAATACAAATATACAGCGCTTTAATCAATTACCTTTTCTCAAATTGTAAGATTCTTAAAAAAAATTAACACCTAAATAGGAAAAAAAATTACAGGTAAATATGCAGATAATCTTCTACACCGAAATATGCAAAAAAGAAATGATATGCAAAGAAAATTAAAAGTCTGTACCGTCTTTTACAAAGTTTCTTCTGCAGGTTTTCGGACGCTTTCGAACAACACTTCCCAGCATTTTTAAACAACACTTCCGGCACTTTTGAACCGCACTTCTGGGCACTTTCAAACAACGCTTCCAGGCACTTTTGAACGACACTCAATAGTTTTGAACAAAAAAAAAACGCTTTTCGTCCTGTTTCGGAAAGTTCTTTGGATTCTTCTAGAATTCTTTTCTGACCCTACTCGAACTTTTCTTCAACTCTTCTCGAGCAATTAAGAATCTTCAGCAATTAGGAACTTAGATTTTTTTTCTATTCTAAAGAACTTCTTGGTGAAGCTTTGGTTGTACGTACACTCACACGGGGTACCAATTTGGTGAGCACCCCTTCGGATGCTCCTCACACGAGGCACCAATGAAATGAGTTTGTACACAATGAGTCTCAACACGTAGTTCTTTATATCAACAAGTAGTATGTTTTAATAAACGAAAAATTACAACATAATAATGACGACATAAAGCAAAGCAGCGGTATATATATATAGCGAGTGAACAAAGAAAGCGAGAACAAAAACAACATTAATTAAATTCGTTTTGTCTCGCAATATCCGTTCATTATGCAGTACCACCCATAACAATGAGCGATATGTGCCAATAACCGGATACCACTGATAAAATTACACAAGGACAAAATAAATTAATTCAATCGGTCACCACAAGCTAAAACATTTTTAGTAAAAAACTCACAAAATACAAAAAACTGATTTTTTGACAAATGTCACTTGTCGACTTTTGCCAGAATGTGCTTCAATTGCTTAAGCCAATTATTACTGTTTCGGGCAGATTTTTGTCAGTAGCGGTAATTGTGAGCCTGTGAACTTTTTTTGTGGTTGGTGCGGAAGAAATCCGCGCAAAGATTGCTAAAAAAAAACTATACTTGAGCGATTATTCATTATTGTATAAATAAATTTTGACAATAAGTTACTTAAATCAACTATTATATTGGGAATAACCTTATGAAACTGTACTATATTCTAGGGCTTCCCAAACTGGGGGTCGTGACCACCCAAGGGGTCGCGCAACGATCTTCAAGGGTTGCAAAGTGTTTACTAATTTTTACAAGGAAGTACAAAATTGGTATACTTTCAGCAACCCCAGACTGTTGTTAAAAACTCGTGCAATTCTGCAAAACATCATTCTTCACTTAGCCGTAGATTATACTTAAATAGGCGCTATTAAATAGTGAGACTCTGTTGAACAATGTATTATATAAGATGAGAGCAGATAAATTTTTCCCCATTCGTATCAGGTAGCAGAGCTAGATGCCGAACTTGCCTTGTTTTATAACTTTGGCTTATCACATGACAGAACAATGCAGACCAAAGTCAATGCTTGTATAGTACTGTGGTCAGTAGCAGAGTAGCGTAGCCAAAAGGGGTTGGAGGATATTGCCCCCTATTAGCCTACAGAACAAAATGCAGAATAAGGAAAATACCACGTTCTAGCACTTCTGAGGCTGTCTTTTATACTAGAATAGATTCAAAATATGATTCAAAGCATATTTTGAAACGTTTTTTTTAGAGGAGTGGGGGCTAATTTGTCAAAAATAAAACTCATATATCACTAAAAAAAAATTTGAAACATAGCCAAAAATTGGTATTCAAATTTTGTCGCATATTGAAAAATGCTTAACATAGGTTTTACCAAAAAATATATAAGCTCAGGGATAGGGAAAGGGGCTATTCAGTATTAGTTAATTACCAATCACTTCTCTCAAACTTCCTTCCATTAGCCCCCTTAAACAGATCTTTTTCCATAAAACATAAGCGAAATAGATTACTCTATGAAACTTTTGTTGAACTACCGATATAGGATTTTATGATTTATTAGCTTTTATTTATTTATTCGAAATACAACACAATGGTGCTTGATTCACATCCAAGCACACTTACATGTGAAGCAAAATACACACAAAAAGCAAAAAAGCATTACAAACCAAACAACAGAACAAGTTAGTATGTTAAATTGGCAATATTATGGAGATGAAATTTGTGAAGACGTCGTTTGAAAATAGGTCAAGCTTCAGCACTTATAATACTTTTGGGAAGATTGTTCCATATATTAACAATCAATTGAAGAAAAAATAATGATACTGCTCATGTTTAGGATGAAATAAAGATTAAACTGTAAGAGAATGTTGACGTAAATTGTATCTACTTTTGAGAAGTTTGAAAAACTCATAAAAATCTAGACCACACAGGTTTATACATATTTTGAACATGAAAATAAGGTCAAATTCCAAACGGCAATATTCTAACGAATTAATACTAAGCTTAGATAAACGATCACTATCTGAATTAAAACTAATTTTACATCAAATACAAATATGCTTGTAAGAACAGCTTGTAAGAAGAGAACTGAAATTCTAGCAATAAATTCTAGCAATCTCACATAGCCCATTTATGCAACCAACATAACAGATAACAGAAGTTTAATTGTCGCCACTCGCGTCAAAAAACAAACAAAAAACAAAGTCAAGGATTTGACAAGGAAATTAGGTACACGAATGGAAACTGGGAGGCTGCGAAGGGACCTTCTCGGTCTTCAAGTCAAGCAGCCACCCGGATTGCTTTTTAATGGTTTAATACAGAACAGACGAATGGAAGGTCGTAACTAGGTTGAATGCTGACCAGTTTACCGCAAATGTTCAAGATAAAATCAATTTATTTCATAATCATGTTCTTGGACTGCTAACTTCTACGCCACGTTTTATCAGCATTAATTTTTATCAAACTAGGCCTAAAATTAGGTCATTTTTGCAAAAAAAGATACAAAATTTTCAAGCGCTGGGGGCTCTGCCCCCAGTCCCCCGTAACTGCCCCTTCTCCATTGCAGAATTCTGGCAACGCACTTGGCTGCAGTACCGGTAGTTTAGTAGAGGAGTAGGAGCGTAATGTACTGGTATATAGTTGAGTAGAGGTATAGTTACCATACTATTACTGGTGGTTAGATTCTAATTCATGGAGAGCAGGTAAAAAAAAAATCGCATGTAACAGTAAAAAGCATACTGCATATGATGTTGAAGCAGCAGTAAAGACAAATGCAAATAGGTTGTTTGCAAATGTGTCTGCGTTTTGTATGCATTGGGCACCAATGCCGTGTTATATTAGTTTTTTCTATTGAATAATTACCACTAATACGCTACTAACAATGTTTATTATTTTAACCGTGAAAAATCGTGGAAATTTGTCGTGGAAATTCGATGCAAAGCGTTCATTCGATGCAAAGCGTTCTCATTCGATGCAAAGCGTTCCAGCATGCGGATGTTTTTTCACAGCTAAAAACTGCGCATTGCTGTCTAGTTGAGCGTTGAAAATTGAAAAATTGGTGCGCAATTCGAAATTCTTCTGAAGTGCTTGATTTTCTAGTTTAAAATGGCCCCTTCGAAGAATGTAGAACAGAAATTGGATATTATTCTAAAAAGGTTGGATAATATGGAAACAAAAATTGACAAATGTAACAAAAAGTTTGAAGAAATGTTTGAAGGTCTAAACGAAAAGTATGACGAACTAAAATCAGCTCTAGATGATAAAGCTTCCGTTGATCTTTTTAAAAGATTAAAACTACGAGTTGAGCAACTTGAACAAGAACGAGCTAATGCTAAACAAGACAAAGTCGCTAGAGAAGCATAGAGCAAAAGACTAAATTTGCTAGTACATGGTATCGAAGAATCAATAGAAGAGGTTTGGGAAACCAAACAATCTACCTCAGAGAAGTTTGATCAATTTCTGGAGAATGGTCTAAAAATTTGTAGGTCACAAATAAAATTAACCAATATTCATCAGCTTCCAAAGCGGCCTCTCTTCAAGCAAGGGCACCAAGTTTGCCGACCAATTATTGTCAAACTAAGCAGTGTTTTCGACAAGCAGCTAATCTTATCGTCATGTAAGAACCTGAAAGCGTACAACGCTAACCTCTTCCATGACGGTAACTTGACTAATGGCAAGCAGGGCCGAACTATCTATGTAACAGAACACTTGCCCAAGACTTTCGTAAACCAGAAAAAGTTGCTGCTTCCCTCTTTCAATAAAACCCGAAAAGAAAAAAACAAGCCTACTGGCGAATTGATCATGGACAATATTGTTTATTCGTGGATAACGAAAAAATCTCGCCACCAATTACATCTAGACTTCTTGACTCTAGGGAAAGTTCTAAGTCTGTAAACAAGTATGTGTCCAGTTTTCAGTCGGAAAGCGGATGAGTAATTCAAATGTCAATACTATACGGACTAGATTACTGTTTAACTGTTATTCACGTAGGTGCTGTATTGTGACAGTGTATCTGTTAATGTAAACTTATTGTGGCTTCAATAAGCGGATACAAGACATATACTTTTGCAATTGGTTTTCAAAAGAAACGATTCTGTTTGTTATACTACTGCTATTTATGTAATAGACGAACTAAACTGGATGGTAATACTTGAAGTATTCACTTGTGTTCCAGTGAGCTATTATTAAATCTATTCCTTTTTTTCACCGCCTCGTTTCGTGTTTTTTACTTTTGCAATAATTTGCTTGCTTTTGTGGATTGTTACTTTGTGTAGGATTTAGAATGTTATTTTCTGGCCTATTTACGCTGGCTGTCCCTTCCCTATTCGTAATTACGGAGTCGAAGTTTTTCATATTTTTGTTTACAAAAACATTACTGTTTGTAATTAGGTTTTCAAGCTCGTTAGACCAGCAACAGCGTTAGGGTTTAGGTTTAGCCTAGGTTACCGCATTGAGTGACTGTATTCAGTGTTTTAAGTTTGTTAACTGCCTTTTAATGATTCTTTGTATTCTATTTGAATAAGGTTGTTAGCCCAAAATTAGTTGTAAATCTTCTTCTTCATCTTCTTAATTTAGGCCTACTTGAAACTTTCATTACACTTGCTGAACCACGATTAACTTAAATTTTCTGGACTTTTGAATCTGTTTGCTAATTTTGTATGTCAGAACTTGTAAGCTGATGTTGGAATTGCATTTGACCTTTTGAACTGACAATATTGAATCTTTGAGTTATTTTGGATAAATTTTGATAAGATATCTTCAACTGTTTTTGCTGACAGCCTAATTGTAGGGTTTTTGTGCCCCTGTAAAGTCAGTAGGCTAACTATTTGAAAGCCTGTTGCACAGAAACAACTTGTACTGCTAGATTAGTTTCTTTGTTTTGAAGTAATATTAATTCTTTTAAATCACATTGCATTGTTTTACCATAAACTTCAAAACTAATGGTGTGAAAGATAAAACTTGCTTTTTATAACATTATGGTAAACTTTACTCCTACAAATTCTTGTTAACTAATTTAGTATGCATTAGTGTTAACTTAAATTAATATGGTGTGAATGATAACAGTTTTCCTTTCAGACATTTTAAGTGCTTAACCAAGCTCAGGCGTATTGTAATTAGCGCCAACTAGTTTTATGCAATTGATGTTGTAATGCTAAGATTGCTACGTTTATGCATAGTGTATTATTTTTCATTTTGGTCTTTGCGTTTTACTGACACTTAATTTAATGGCCTTTTTTGCCAATTGCCTACCAAAACACCCCAACGAACACTGCGAAGCTTTTTTAGAATTTTTGGGTTCGAGTCAAGTTGCTACTCTTAACGATGTTGAAAATCACTGAGACAACTTAATAAGGTCTTTTACCGAAAACACTATCACCTGCAAATATTGTGAATTAAATTCGAAATTTGAATTGGAAAACAAATCTAAATTGTTTATATTGCATGCTAACATACTGTCTTTACAAAAACAGTATGAATCTTTGAATGAAATTATTGCAAATTTGGATCTTAAACCTGATATAATTTGTCTTTCTAAATCTCGAGTTAAATCGGATGGCTTGCTTAGCAATCTTGAGCTTACAGGATACGATTCGCTCCTCACCAATCCTCGCAAAACCGCCGGAGGTGTTGGTGTTTATATTTCCAAAAACTTAAATTATCATGTTTTAAAACATAACTGGCTTGGGATTGAGGAATGTGAAGATATTTGGTTGAACGTTGTAGAACCTTGTACAAACTCTATCATAAATGTCATTGTTTTGTATAGACATCCCAACACATGCAAAAAAAATTTATTTTGAAATTAGACGAGGCTTTGGATGAACAACCTTTTGCTAACACAACTACTTATATATTAGGTGACGTAAATCTTGACATTAATAAATTTAATCGTTCTATGCTTGCACAGAATTATTTAGACGGACTAATAAGTAAGGGTTTTTTTCCATTAATAAACCAACCCACTAGGGTGATGGACACATCTGCAAGCACCATCGACCATATCATTACTAATGATTTGTCACACAAGCTAATCCCGGGAATTATTAGAACCGACGACTTAAGTGACCATTTCTTGACATGTGTAATTATTAGGGATAAAAATAAACCAAAAGTTAAAAGATGCAAAAGAATCAAGCTAAGGGATACGAGTAACTTTTCGCCAACTACATTCAAAAATGACCAGTAGTTGCCTTCTCCGAATTCCTTAATTCTCTCCCTGAAGTTGATGAAAATAATTTTAATATTGTGTTTAATGACTTTCACGATAGATTCATGAAAGTCTTGGACAAAAATGCTCCATTCAAATTGTTATCGTGCAAGCGAAGTAAACTTGCCCACAAGCCTTGGATTTCAAAAGGAATCTTGGCTTCCATTCAAAATAAGCAAAAAATGTATATAACGCATTTTATTGGTGGCAGTGAAATCGCAAAAACGTCGTACAAGGCTTATGCAAATAAGCTTACTAAAGTAAAGAGTCTGGCTCAAAAACTATATTTTCATAGCGAATTAGAAAACCGTAAGTAAAGATGATGGTCGCAAAATCTGGTATTTACTCTACTTTCTTTTGCCCAGTAAAAAAAAAACAAACAATGTCCTAAAACATTAGAAGTCGGCGGTGACATTACGCATGATCCAAAACTCATTGCCCAACAATTCTGTGATCATTTCAGTACTATAGCCTCAAAAATTGTCAAAGATAATCCCAACCCTACCTCGGCCGACTCGTTTAAACGATTTCTTAATAGACGCATTTCTGACTCAATATTTTTTGCAGCCTACTGAACCGGGCGAGATTTTAAACACAATCAATTCGCTAAATGTAAGAAAAAGTAGTGGTTTTGATCATATCCCTCCTTATTTTGTTAAACTAGCGGGGCCTGTAATTTTTGAACCATTGTCTGTACTCGTCAATCACTTGATCACACTGGGGATTTTCCCAAAAGTTTTAAAGTAGCGAAAGTGATACCTGCTTACAAATCAGGCAGTAGACATAATCCAACTAATTACCATCCAATTTCACTGCTGTCATGTTTTGCCAAAATTTTTGAAAAATTGCTATTTAAAAGACTCAATATTTTTATATGTACGCACTCAATAATAGCACCTGCCCAGTATGGCTTTAGACCAGGACTTTCTTCCATGCATGCTGTAACTGATGTGTTAACTCTAGTTTATGATAACATCCATGAGAAAAAATATTTTGGATTAATATTTCTTGACATCCAAAAAGCTTTTAACACAGTAGACCATAAATATACTGATTGCAAAGCTTGAACATTATGGTATCAGAGGCATTGCTAAAAATCTGTTTGAATCCTACTTACAAAATAGACAGCAATTTGTTGCTTTGAATAACGAATGAAGACTATATACAACTAACTGGAGAGTTCCTCAAGGATCAACTTTAGGCCCATTACTATTTCTAATTTACATCAATGACTTAATCAATTGCACATCAGTAACACCTCGATTGTTTGCAGATGATACTTGTCTGTGCTTTAGTTCACCAAAGCCTAAAAACTTGCAAGAGATAATTAACTCTGAATTAAAAATTGTTTCTGAATGGATAACTGCTAACAAATTGCGCATTAATGCAAAAAAATCTTCAGCCTTGATAATATCGCCAAAAAGCAATGATAAAGCTTCTTACCAAAACTTGACCATTCTCTTTGACGACTTCAAAATCAATCTTTCTAAATCTGTTAAATATCTTGGTGTACAAATAGACGACAACCTTACATTCAAAACTCATATCAACTTCCTCTATTCTAAGCTTTCCAGAACCCTAGGTGTAATGTTCAAAGTCTAACACTATTTACCAAAAACTTATCTACTTCTTTTGTACAATATGCTCTTTCACCCGCATCTAATTTACTGCATCTCAGCCTGGTCTTCTACATTTTCTACTTACCTAAATCCTTTACAACACTTCAAAATAAAGCAATAAAATTAATCGAAGGCTTAAACCATTGGCAGAGCAGTACTTCAGCATATAAGAAACTAAAAATCCTCAAAATAAACGAATTAGTCAAGTTTGAAATAGGTAAATTTCTTCATCGACACTTCAATAACAAACTTCCTTTGAACTTTCAAAATTATTTTGTTGGTTTGAATCAAATCCACACAATAGACACCAGAAGACGACTGACTGGTTGCAATTATCGCATTCCTCTTTGTAAAACATCCCGCATGCAACATTCAATCAAATATAAAGGCGTTATTATTTGGAACAATATTCCTTCCGATGTAAGGAAAAATACTTTCCGAAAATTCAAATCTAACTACAAAGACCTGCTAATTGCAAATTACTAAAATTCAAATGCAAAAATTTTGGTCGAAATGTTGATGTAAAGCTACACAAGTTGCAAGAGACATCCAAATACTATTAGCTTCTATTCGAATTTAATTGGTAAATTGCCTACCAATATAGGGTGGCTGCTTGACTCGAAGACCTAACGGTCCATTCGCAGTCTCCCTGTCCTTCCCTTGTTAATTTTATAAATGAATTGTTATGTGATTTGTATTATTTAAGTGTAAGTGAGTTGGACGCAATAAATTTTGAGTTGAGTTGAGAAGATTAAAGGGGGTCGCGAGCAAAAAGTTTCGGAAGCCCAGTTATATACTAGATTGCTCTTTGCACCTCGCTGCAATATCTGTAAATCAACTCTTAAAGCATATATTACTGGCATTCTCCACCGCTGCGTGTCGACATTGATTATTTTAGGTTTGTTTTCACTGGAATTGTTCAATGGCGTTTTAGGCGACGAATGGATCAGATCTAAATGAATTTATTCAGCCTAGTCAGAAAGCCGCACCAAGAAAGGAATTTCTTAGGGGAAATGAGAATCTGAGCGACGACTGGTATAACGGTGTTGTGAGTAATATTAGAACTTGTTATTACCTTGACGATGTAAATGTGCAACCTACCTTTTTCGAAAATTCTTTGACTCTTCTGCATTTCAATATTTGTTCCCTTTACAAATATTTTGATGCAATGCATAATTTTCTTCAATCACTCGACTTTTTGACTGATATAATATGCCTCTCTGAAACTTTCATTAAAGATGAACCTTTGACTGATATTTCAATTACCGGCTACAGCTTTATTCACATTAATTTGCATTCAACTGCTGGAGTAGTCGCGGTTTATATCTCAAAGAAACTTAAATTTGAACTGTCAAAAAATCAACTTACTCTGCATAATTTGGAATCATCGCGGTTTACCATTTATACAAAAAACCGCACTATAATTGTTGGGGTCATATACTACCACTCATCATTAACTAATATCAACAAATTCTTAGAAGGATTTTCCAACTTGCCTTAGCTATTTCTCCACTAACAATCAAACAATACATTTGCTGGGAGACTTAAATACTAACTTAGATTTTTAACCGATCCAAAATTGCGAATGACTACATTAATATAATGATAAGTAATTGCGCTATTCCCCTAATCACTCTCCCGACTCGTGTGACCTCTGCAACTTCTACCATTATTGATCATATAATCACCAATGATTTGAAACGCAAAATTGCACCTTTTGTAATTTGTAGTGACCTAACTGATCATTATATTACAGTATGTAACATAAAAAATATAATTCATTACAAGAGTGCAAAATCACTTAAGTATCATAGGAACACTTCGAAACTCAATTGTGAAGATTTTCGCAACGAACTAGACCAAATTTTATCCCAATGTTTTCTAAACTGTGCTTCCTCAATCACCTTAATTATAATATTATTTTCAACGATTTTGTAGACGTAATACGATCAAGAATTGATACCCATGCCCCGATTAAACAATTATCTCGTAGACAAACAAGATTAAAAAACAAACAGAAAAGCTTTTAGCCCTTCCACGCAAGAGACGGTTGATGTTTTGCTCTCATTTTTTGCAAGGAGATGAAAACGAAAAAACTTCTTATCGCAAATTCACAAACAAGTTAACTAAATCGATAGCACTAGCAAAAATACAGCATTTTGTTACATTGTTAGAAACTAAAAAACTTAATCCTAATTCGGCATGGGAAATTATCCGATCAGTACTTCCTACTGCTAAGGTAAAATCTTCAGCAGCCGAAGACTTTATCAACAAAAACAAATCACTTGACCAAAAATCAATAGCTGATCTTTTTAACAATTTTTTTTGTACAATAGGTAAAGAATTGGATGAGAATATTCCCAAACATCAAAACAATCACTACCGAAATTACTTATCCAAAAGCGTTTCTGAATCAATATTTTGAACAGCATTAACAAGTGATGAAATTGTAAACACAATACACTCGCTTTACGTGAATAAAGCTGTCGGCAATGACAACATTCCTTCCTACTTCCTTCGCATAGCTGCTCCCAATGTCGCACCTTACCTGCAATGCTTCATCGAGTTCGCATTTGTAAATGGCATCTTTCCTGAAAACTGTACCCGCGCAAAAATCATTCCCATCCACAAAAAAGGAGATAAAACTGATCCTAATAACTATCGCCCAATCTCTATTTTGACTTGCTTCGCTAAAATTCTTGAACGTCTTATTTACGATAGATTTTTGGCTTTTTTGAAAAAACATAATGTAATATATAAAACCCAGTATTGTTTCCAAAAACATACCTTTACCACTCATGCCGTTCTGGACATTGTTTCAACAGCATATGACAATATTAACCGAAATCTTGACACTGGCTTAATTTTTCTGGATCTGCGAAAGGCATTTGATTGTGTCCCACATGATATCTTATTAGCTGAGCTTAAACATTATGGTATACGAGGGACACTTAACAGGCTCATAGAGACCTTTCTTGATAGATCACAGTACACAAGAATTAACGGCATTGACTCAAAAATAAAGTCAGTCAAATATGGAGTTGCACAAGGGTTAACTCTAGGACAGTTACTATTTTTACTTTCTATCAACCATCTTCCAAACTCAGCTTGCAGCCTTCCAAGATTATTCGTTGATGATACCTGCTTAATCTTGAATAGTAATACCATACCATGCATAGAAACCAAAATGAATCAAGACCTACAAAAAGTTTCCCAATGGTGTATGGCTAATAGAATAAGTCTTAACCCCACCAAATCTAATTATCTAATAATTCCACCTAAATTAAGAGAAACCACACCACAAATATTCTTGTACTTACATAATATACCCTTATCAACTTCAAAAAGTGTTAAATACTTGGGTGTTCATCTCGATTCTCAATTAATCTTCCATGACCATATTACAGCAATCGAACACAAAATATCTTGAACAGATGAAATAATGTCCAAACTCAAACATTTCCTTCCTCAATCTGCCATGATCAAATTATACTACGCTTTGGTTCACCCCCACTTATCATATGCTTGATAATACAGGGACAAACTTTTCCTTCTTATTGAGCACGCTTCAAAATTAAGCCATAAAACTTTCTTGTGGTGGCAGCTATCAGGATCATGTTACTCCTTACTTTAAAGAACTTGGCATACTTAAATTACCAGATTTACGCAACCTTGAAACTGCTAAGTTTGTGCAACTACATTTTCTAAAAAAAATTACCTCCACAACTGTCTAATATCTTCGTTAAAACAAGTGAAATCTCGACTCGACTAACCAGATCCACCTGTCCATCTAATTACCTATCTCTTTACATACCCAGATTTCATACAGCAAGACTTCAAAGATCCATTAAACACAAAGGTGTCAAGGTTTGGAATGTAATCCCCACAAATATCCAAACTGAAACACCAAGATTATTTAAAACTAAACTTAAGAAACATATTTTGGGCAACTCTAATTAATGACTCAGTGTCACCACGATTTGTGACTTTTCGTCACTCAAATTTTCTGAATTAGTAAATAATTAAGTTGGTAATTACTTAACCTCAAGGGTGGCTGCTTGACTTGAAGACCGAAAAGTGTATTCGTGGCCATCGCTGCTGCCTGTGTGTTAGTGTGCACTAGGAATATTGTATTGATTTGTTGTTTTTTTTGCCAAATGAATTATTTATTGATTTGCTGGTGTCCATAGATACATGATTTGGCGAATAAACTGAACTGAACTATTATAAACATAATTGATAAAGATTTATTTTTTAATTGATAAATTGGTTAAGGTGTATGTCTTTAAGATTATTATCTTCTTATGTCTTTAAGATGTATGTCTTTAAGATTTTCATCACTTATGATTCTTGCCCTTTTGGCCTGGCGATCCTTACTGATGAGCCCTGAGATTGGGCGAAACAGCTGTCTAAGGCATGCTATTTAAAATTGTTTTGAATTGAACGATTATAATTATCTCTTGTAATATTGTGATTACTAAATCTTTAGAAAAAAATGTGTTATGATTTGGTTAATTTGTGATTCCTTGCTTTCTACACTCATGTTCATAAGTACAGTCCTAGCTATACTGATGAGGAATGAAAGACAAATGTCGATTCTGAAACAGTATGTCTTAGGCTATGAATCAAAGGTTTAAATGTTTTGATCGTGCCTATAAGACTCTGGATACCGTCAATAGCTTATTATTAAAATGATTTTAATTCACTGAGTAACATTACCCAAAAAAGTGGTTTTAAGACATTTCTTCTTCTAGGTTGGGACTAACTTTGAACCACACAAACTGAAAATCGTAAAAACATAACTAATTTTAGTTGAAAAGCAGCTTGCAGCAGACTAAATTAAACTTTTAGGGCTAAAAGTAGTAGGGTAGGTCTAATCATGAACTATGTAGAATGAGTACAGTAGTAGTGGTACTGGTACCCAGCCTACCAGTTCTTCAAACTTAATTGCTTTTTTTCTGTTTGGGAAAAGAAGAAAATGTGAGATTGAAAATAACTGATACAGGTTAGCCACGCTTGATTTTCAATTTGTCCCTAAGCAAATTCTATTCGGCTTTTCTTGCTCTTGTTTTGCTACTTATCAGGAAAACAACAAAATATCAATTCTGAATTGCTCAAAAGTAAGTTCAATTGACTTGGTCCTTGGAACCTAAAACTATAAAAGAGAAAAAACTAGAAGCAATCAATTTCCATAGAAGAGACTTTTCTCAAGTCTTTTAAGTACAATGGGCCACTTTGGATGCTGTATCAACATCATCAATTGTAATGATTACTGATCACAGAGTTTTTGGTGACTCCATGTTTTCCAATCACACCCTTCCACATACCTGTGTCTGTTCCAACATGTGCGTTAAAATCCCCCATGAGGACTTTAGAATCAGTAGGTGACACTCAAGGAAGAGCATCTTTTACTTCATCCACAAAAGCCTGATATTCACTCATGGCATTGGGGGCATATACCTGCAATAGGCACAATGACCGATCCAATATCTTGAGCTTCAACACACAGACCCGCGATCCCAAAGGAATCCAATCTGGAACACAGTCTGACAAACGAATGCTTGTGAGAATCCCCACACCCGCTTGAGCAAACATACTAGGATAAGCACCAGAATAAACGAAAGGTACAGTATTTATTGCAGCTCTGTTGCAGCAACGGACTTTGCATCATGAATACCTTTTTCCAGCACAGAGAGGTTTACAAGAATACATGGTATCGACCTAGTATGGATCAAAAATCTTTGATAGATTTTTGCATAGTTTCGTCAGACTTGTTTTCTGATGTGCTGGACATTCGAGTGAAGCGAGGTGCTGAATTGTCAATTGATCACCATCTGGTTGTATGTTCCTTACGACTTTCGAAACCTTGGCCAAACAGAAGATCCAACAGATCGTCTGTGACCAACCGGATCAAATGGGAGGCTTTGAAGGATAAAGAAGTAAGAAAACAGTTTGCATCCAGTATATCATCTAAGTTCAGACAACTTCCTGATGTATCCGAGGACATCGAGAAGGAATGGCTGCTGTTCAGATCAGCAATCATTTCATCAGCTGCAGAAAGTTGTGGCCGAAAATGGCTTTAAGTGGTGGGCAATAGTGTGAAAAGAACAACTTGGTGGAACCAAGATGTTTAAGAAGCTATTTGAGCAAAGAAAGATGCATTCAAGGCCTGGCTACAGGACAGATCGTCATCTGATTTGCAATCCCAGTACACTGAGGGGCAAAAAGCGGCAACTTCGGCAGTAAAGAAAGCCAAGGAGAAGTCATGGGAAGAGTTTGGTCGTCAGTTGGATTCCAACTATTTTTCAGCAAACAAAGTATTTTGGCAGACCATCTGCTGTTTACTTGGCAAAAGATCGAGCGTCACGTACTCCATCAAGGATTCTGCTGGTAACATTCTAACGGATGAGAATGTAATCGTTTCACGATGGAGAGATTACTTTGAAGATCTTTTGAATCCTGTAAAGGCATCACCTCGTGACACACACAAAGTGACACATCTAGGGGAAGAGGAAGTTTTCACTGCAACAGAAGTGGCAACTGCAATTAAAGGGATAAAATCTGGAAAAGCTGCTGGTGAAGATGAAATTAGACCCGAGATGTTGAAAGTGCTGACTGGAGAAGGAATTTTCTGGTTAACGCGAGTGTGTCAAGTTGCGTGGAAGTTTGGCAAAACTCCCAGAGATTGGCAAACAGGTGTGATTATTCCGATATTCAAGAAAGCAGATCGCAAGCAATGTACAAACTACTCAGGGTTATCACTCCTCAGTTTGCCAGGGAAAGTATATGCCAAATGCCTTAAAAGGAAATGCCGAGAAATAGTGGAATCAAAACTGGAAGATGGTCAGTGTGGTTTTCGTCTGAGTCCCAGTACTCTGGACCAAATCTTCACTCTTGAAGCAAATCTTCAAGAAATCTTGGGAGTATGGCAAAGATCTCTTTGCATGATTTGTCGATCTTGAAAAAGTATACGACTGAGTTCCTCGCGATAAACTTTGGAGTATGGCGTTAATGGTCAATTGCTGCACGCCATAAGTCATTCTACTGCCAACCTGAGGTTTGTGTTCGGGTAAATGGCAAGCAATCAAAGCTATTCCGTGTGGGTGTTGGACACTGGCCAGGGTGTGTTTTGTCACCTCGCCTTTTCATTGTTTACATGAAATGGATCGACAAATGCAGCCAAGCTGATGAGTGTGCCACGATTGGAAATCGCAAAATCAGTCATCTGCTATTCGCTGATTATTTCCTCCACAGAATTCGGCCTCAAGCGCGCATTAAATAGCTTTGCAGATGCATGCAACACCGCCGGAATGAAAATAAGCTTGGCCAAAACTGAGGTAATTGGGACTTCGCATGCGCGTGCAGTTCCTATGTTTTTACTCAGCCATTTTGACAGATGAGCTTTAAAATTTTTTAATTTTATGATAAATCAAAAACGGCAAAATGTGGAAAGCTGAAATTTAGACACAACATTGCAAGTTTACAAAGCATCATGCATGCCAATTTTGGGGGTCGAAGATTACGTGATAATGATTTGGGAACCCTAAAACCGACAAAAAACGGCGATTTTTGAGCCGAAATTTTTTTATTTCGCTTTTAACAAAAAAACAGCTGAACGTGAAAAGTTGAAATTTGGACACAACATGGGTAGTGATAAACAGTGTATGCATACCAAGTTTGGGGGCTCCCAGTCACGTGACCGAAATTTCTGAGGCGGAAAACGGTCAAAAAGTGGTAAATTTTGAAGTGGTATATCTCGGTAAGTAGTGATATTCTTTGAAAAAAATTTGTGGTTTTTGAAAACACTAATCAGTACCTTTGTAATGGTTATGTTCATTTATTCCGTATTTGATATAATTTTTCCTTATTTTTGTCTTTTTTCTTTTTTTTTTTTTTGTTTTTCTTCTATCACTATCTCCTTTTAAACCACAAAACGCCGACGGATGATATTACGGAGTGGTATAGAGTTAAAAACAAACTGGTGTGTGTCTGAAAATGGGGGTGTCATGTCCGGGGATTCCCCCTAAAATGGGAGCTGGAAAATTTTGAACTTTTGAATTGTTCAACGTACATAGGCCAAATTACCACATTTAGTGGATATTGATGGCGACTAAAACATATTAAAAATTAGGGGGGCTGCAATGGGGGGAAATGGTTGAAATGCGTCATTCAAAATTAAGAAAATTTTTTCTACTCAACTTAAGTAGATCAAATTTTCGGAATAGATTAATGAAATAAAAAGTAAATTGTTGGTAAAATTTTGGAAATCACAATTGAGGAATATTTCCTCAATGGGTTTTTCAATATTCAAACCTTTGTAATGATCATTATTGATCAAGGCATGCCAACATCAGTTTCGGGATAGTTAAATATAAACAAAAGCATAAGATGATAATTTTTGTGGAGGTTGCATTGCACCAATCTCCCCAAAATTTCCTTTTTCCAGTTTAAAAGTTTAGGGTTTTTACAACATAGGAATGGAATTGTAAAATAAAAAAGTTCCTCAATTTTTTCTGGCAACTCCAGTACTCCGCTTGATTAGTAGCTCACTTTGTTTGTTGAGATGTAGTGGCCAGGTTGTTGCATGTGGTGTTCATGAAAAAAATGAACACTACCGGTATTTTGTCATGAAAGGATATTATGAAAATTTTTGTTATTAAGTTTATAAGGTAGTAATATTCCTGAGAGAAGATTCAGTTACGTAAAAGTCAATACTTACTTATGACGAAATGGTGTTTAAATTTTTCTTTAACACCATTGCAAACTTTGTCTTTGAAGGTTCTTTCATTAGTTTATGTACGGTACTCTGATGAAATTGTAAAACTTTTTATGCAAGCTCTAAGTTACAGAAATTAAGGCTTTTCATTTTAAGGCTGTTTAAGAAAACTTTTCAAGTTTTTAGCACCTTAATGGACATATTAATTAATAATTAGGCTAGCCTATTAGCATTTACCATGGAAGTGGCTATTTTGCCTCTGTTTGGGTTAGGGTTAGGGCTAGGGTTGAGATTAGGGTTAGGGCTATTTTGGCACTTGCGGCAAAATAGCCATTAGGACTGTTAAAATATAGCCGTTAAAAAAATAGCCATTAGGACTATTTTGCCTCCAAATGGCAAAATAACATAGGGCTATTTCGCCTCTGCATACATGAGGCAAAATAGCCACTGCTTTTTTATATACTGCAATATTCGCAGTAAAGTTGGTTTTTAGGATGGGATAACCTATTCAAGTATTTCAGACTTAGAAAAGTTTGTGGCCTATTACAATGTCAATAAATGAATCTTTTTCGTTGGCTATCAGGCTATATGCTAAACATACTGGTAATATAGCCTACCGGTATGTACGTAGGTGTATTGTCGCATACGGTACCTACTAGGATAGCCTAGGTGAAATGTTAATGTTATCTGTTATTGATTGTAGAATCAAGAATATGATTGTAAGATGTTGACTAATATGCCTGGTAAAAATGCTGTTACGTATGTATTGGTAGTGTTTGTACAATGACTTGAAACTTTGTTCAAAGTGTCCATTTTCCCAGTAGTGCCAAAATATTACCGTACTAAGTTGTATTTTGCAACCCTAGATCATGCGAGCAGGATCGTCATAAAAAAACATCGCTTTACTGTTTGGCCATGCTGCTGACTGGAAGTGGAATGGTGGAGAAGGTAGGCTAGCATAATGCTGTTGATAATGGCAGAAGCTGTTCCTTACGTGCAATTATAATTAATATGACTCATAGGCCTGGCACTGGCAGTAATGCCTGATGTTGTTAGGAACTCGATACTGACAACTGCTGTTTAATAAACAAACAAATCGAGAAAATAGTTGGAGGTTACCAACCAAATGAGTATAATGGTATACAGTAAAATGTATACTGCCAAATTGCCCTAAACAGGTCTACAGTTGGCTAGTAGGCCACAAGTATGTAGTGGTACCGATATGGCAATCCCAACCCTGCAATGCATGTTTAAAACACTTAGTCGAGTTGTTAGAACTGTTGCCCATGATCTTGTTTCATTAAATAACTTTTGCATTAAATACCGGTAAGGGTTTAGGCAAGACAGTTGTGGTAATGACCTAGGTAATGACTATATCACTGCAAATTATCAAGTTAAAGAGAATAACATGAGAATGAGAAATATTCATCCGTGCTTTTTTCAGTTGCTTTTTTAGCGATTAACATTACGGTTTTAACTTAGGGTTGGGGTTCGATTTGGGAATAGTTTTAGAGTAAGCATTTGAATTTGGGTTAGATTTGAGTCAAAATTAATAAAAAACTAGATGAAAATTTCCAGTGAAACAAAGCTTTCCTATTTCCGATAATTTGCCTTTTTCTGCTGATGCTTTTACAAATGCAGTAGTTGGTAGTATGTTGCCAGCTTCCAGATACGTCATCTTTCTCTATGCCCCTGAGGAATGGCGTTTCTAACAAAATCAATTTAGAGTGTGTGATGAAAATCAATTTTTTTATGTAACTTTTCATTGTTTTGTTAGGCTTTTGTTTTGAGTTTTTTTTTATTAATTCTGGTCCAATATAACGTTAACCTGTCAACCCAAATTCATTTAGTCGAAAAGTTTGGACTAGTTCTCTGTTTTCTCAGTTTTCAAAGTGTTTGCTGGACATTTGACAGGGAGCCAAAGGCTGTAGTAGTGTTTGGTTTTCAATTATTTTAAGTGAATTCAATTTACCCCCTAAAGTTTTTGATTAAATTTTTGTTTTACGCCTCCTCAAAATGCATTTCCTTGGTAACACAACAGAAAATGAAAAAAAAATAGCCATAACTTCGGAACCGCTCATGCTAGATGCAAAATTTTTTTTCTAAAGAATTCCCAAGTTCTTACCTGCTCTCAATACATTATATCAGTCTAACTGCTCAATTTTTCAAGTAAAATCAAGAAAACAGTTTTTTTACTAATTTTATTGAATTTTCTATGATATATCTCATTGCATAGAGGAGTTGTGGAATTTTTCTGGTAATGTAAGCCATTTTGCCCAAACCCTCACTTTGTGACGAAATCACAGCAACGAAATCACTGTAACAAAATCGTTGGTTCGCGGTCAGTTGACTTGGCTCGACTTTTTATTGGCTATACTGTTATTAAAGTAATTATTGTATTAGAAAAAATATTGATTGGTTCTTAAAGTGTTCTCTGACAAGATAGCTAGCACTGTAAGTGTGAAAAGCAGTAAAATTGTGACGGAAGTCTAATGTTTAACTTATTATCAATCACTGCTGCATTCTGTTAGTTTCACATGTTATTTCTGTTGACTGAAAAATGTTGAAATGTCAATAAAAATTTGGTTGTTCTCTGCCCACAAAAGAAAATGATTTTGACAGAACTGCATTTCTCAGTACAAAATCGTTTGCAGTTAAAGACTTGCTCAACTGCTCATGAATTCTAAAAGTTAGCATGCAAAACTTCAAAAAGTAGAAAAGAAAACGCTAATCAAAACCAACAGGTGCTGCTGAAAAGACTGCGTTTAAAGTAAAGGGATGGTGCTTAAAGTATGATTTTGACTAATACTCTATCAGGGTTTAATCAAAAAATTTTGGAATCACCTGGTGCATACCATGCACTGGATTGTTTTTAAAAAACACAAGTAAATCATAACTCTTGATTACTGAAGACAAATCCAGGAGAGGCCCTAAGTCCTGCACCAAAGCATTTAAAGCAGTCCTGATAAGTTAGTTGAACTGATAAATGAAAACAATGTTTCATTACTCTATAAAAGAACATGTACTCGAATTCTATGGCCAAGAAAAGAAAAAGATATCTAACCCTGTTGATTTTGGAGTGTTTTACATCACTCGCCACTAGGGTTGTACAAAGTAGAATAATGCAGTATTCTAGAATAATTCTAGAATAGACATTTCGAATCTAGAATTTCGAATCCTATTCTAGAATAACTCATGGCAAACTGTGACAATACAGTTTTTTCCGGCCAAAATTAGGTGATCTCCAAAAAAAAAAAAAAAAAAGGTCTTCGCCAAAATTCAGAGTGAATTTTCGGCCGAAATCCAAAATTCAAACGTTTTTTCCGCCCAAAATTAGGTGATCTCCAAAAAAAAGTCTTCGCCAAAATTCAGAGTGAATTTTCGGCCGAAATCCAAAATTCAAACGTTTTTTCCGCCCAAAAAACTTTTTTTCAAATCCAATTACCCGATAAAAAATGCTTTTTGAGATTTGTTTCTCCGGAGATTCGAATCTCAAGGATTCGAAATTCTACTTTGTACAACCCTACTCGCCACATATTTTTTTTGTGTACATTGCAAAACTTTTAATCCATCCTATGCATTGGGATGTATCTGAAAATCTTAAATAAGTTTGATTAACAGCTTGCAATTAATCCAAAATTATTAAGGGTTTTAGTATTGCTTTGTAATGAAAATGAAGTCAGCTTATCGTGTATGTGATTGAAGTTTTATTGGATTAAAGGGTAATTGACTCATGTTTAACACTCTTGATGATGTATTGCATATCTTGAAGCAGTTTACAATTCCAATGCAGTAAAACGAAAAAGTCTCAATGCTCTGTCTAGAAGCAAGTTTAACAGCAATTGATTTCGGACTCTTTAACCCGTTTCTTACCAATGTTCCCATTTAGGAACATAGTTTTAAATTTCATTTTCTGTGACTCCTAAGTTATATAAGGGTTGAAAACTAAGTGGGATAGTTTTTTGAATTTAAGAAATTAATTTCTATTGTTTTGCTTGGCAATTCTGCTGAAATTTTACAAAAAAATTGGACTTTGAAACGTGGTGAAAACAGGAGATTTAAGGTTGCACGATTTGATGAGGTATAAAACCAAGGGTGAGAAATGTTTTAAATGCTAAGACTATGTTTTGTACGTTTGATAAAGACATGACTTCACAAAATCGTTTTCTTTGTAATTATTTTCAAGTTACAGTTAAAAAATTAGTTTTGAACTTATTTGTTCCCATTTGGGAACATTGGCGGTTTTACAGCATGCAAGTTATACTGTATATAGTTTTACGAGAAGAGAGAGTAACAATCCAGAATAGACAGCTTTTTATAGATTTTCAGAATTATGACTTAGTGTAGTTCGGTCACGCTACTGTACATATTGTTTAGATAAGAGTAAACTAAAAGAATTACTTATTTTGCTGTACTAAAAAGCCCATTATTGGAACGACCGACACTCATGTCGCGTGTTTTTTTGTTTTTACGCGGCATTTTCAAAGTAACGAGTTTGAAGTTTCAAACTTTTGCTTATTACTCAAGAACGGTTTGGTCTAGCCGCATGAAATTTTGACAGCAGTTTGAAGTTAACCAGTTGTATGTTTGTACCAAATATCTAGCCTATAAATTATCTGACTTAGGCTTTAGGATCCAAAAACCGCTCCAAAAGTTTGGCGTGAAAAGTGGTCTCATTCAAAAACGGCTCAAGTACGGCAAAAAATATTTCACATTGTTATATGTTTCAAAATACCCTTTTATCTCAACCAATTTGGCCGCGATGAGGTTTTTTCCTTTTTTTTTTCTTTTTTTTCTTCCTAAATCTTGTACAGTCTTTTTCTCCTAAATTACAAAACATTGAAATCTAACTTTAGTGTAAAATTGTTGAGCTGCAAACGCAATTTAGTCTTGCAAAATTTTTTTGGGCTGCTCCAGCGGAAACTCCCCCAAAAATGGGGACCCAAAAAATCAATTTTTTGAACGGCTTAAGCTTGGGCGCCAGTTATTTTATATCAGTAGATGTTTGACATATATTTTGACATAGTTTGGGGCTACCACCCTCCCAGAGACTCCCCACGTGGCCGCCCAAACATCAATTTTTGAACGGCTTAAGCTAAGGGGCCTTTTTTTTTTATATTCACAGATACTAAACAGACAAATATTTTGTATTAGTTTGTGGGTACCCCCAATGTTCCCTCTAATTTTTTGTAATCTGTGAGTGCAGAAGTTTTTGGTGTGTGTGCGCACTTTTCTTGAAATAACTAATATTTGTAATACTTGTGCAACAACCCACGTGCAACAACATGGGGGGGGCAGGGGAGGGCCATAGCCCCCCTGAATTTTCACAAAGTTCTCTTAAACCTCCCGAATTTCAAAAATTCTTCCATTTTTAGTAGTTAATACTGGACTTGTTCTTATTGGCCCCCCCCTGAAAAATTTTCTGCCGACACTCTTGTGCAACAATGTGTCTGTTCAATGAAATATGTGTCTTGTGCAACAATGTGTCTGTCTGTTCAACGAAATAAACAGTTCTTTAAATTGATTTCAAAAGTTTGTGCTGAAAACCGCCAATGTTCTCATTCTCAAATAAACACTTCTCAAAAATTCACGCATTTTCGTGAAGTTTTGTCGCAATTTGACAATCATAACATATAGCGATAAGATACAGATTAATTGTTACACTTTTAGCTACCACTAATACTGCTGAAGCTCTTTGTTCTGCTCTTGGATGCTGGCTGACTTGGACAAGTCATTTCAAAGTTTTCTTCATCGTTTTAAGTGCTGATAACAATATTAGTTTTATTTCTAGTATTTATACTTTTGGCTTTAGATCTTTTTGCTGTTAAACATTTATTCCTTTTTTCTACTCTCTACTCATGAACTAATCTCTTGAAAATTTTTTTCGGTTTTCACATCCTTTTTCATGATGATGTCTTTTTAGGCTTTTGTTGTAAGCATTAGAAGTCTTCTACTAATGTCAAGTTACTTGATACGCATTGCTTGTAGTTTAAACTTTGCAGATGCAGCACAATATACTTGTGTACAGCTTTCTAGAAACACTTGTTTTGACTCTTGAGTTTGCCTGGTTTTCTAAAGATTTTAGTTAAGCATGGTTTGTATTATGTGATGCTAAGGCAAAATCAATTTTTATCCATGAATCCTGCACTTTGGAAGCAGACTTCTCAGCAGAACATGCTGCATTGTTTTGTTTCTTTGTAGGCAGAAAGCAGCCAAATCTTACTAAAATTTTGAACATTTTTTCAGCAAAGAGAATTAGTTTGTTTTCCTAGATAGTATCATGATGCCTACCAATAGTATGTTGGCTTTGGAGCATACTATACTATACCTATTTAGTAATTGCTAAACGTAGGCATAACAAGCATGTTATTGTCCAAAGCCAAAATACTCTGCCTGTTTAGAACAATCGCAAAGATTTAAGATGTGAAAATAACAAGAATACAATCAGTGATTATAAATTAGTTGATACATTAAATTCTGCCGTAGTGATCTTGCGCTTTTCAACACTTACAGTTCTAGGTATCCTATCTGTGAACAGTGTGAAAATCAATTAACATGTTCTAATACAGCAATTACTCTATGTTACGTCGTTTCAGTTTGCTTTTCTATACTTGGTTGGTTTCGAACTCAGGCTTAGCTGCATTTAGTTTTAGCGTACACGTGGTGATAACTATTGCAAATCAAGAGATTTATCTCGCCTTTTTTAACTGCACGTAATTAGCTGTTACGCAATTTTCAAACTGTTTACACTCAATGTTAGTGCTTTTAACGCCTTTTTTGGGGTCAGTCGATACTGTTAGTTGTCGAGGAAGGACATAGGTATTTTACGTGGAGTCGTGAGAATTCTAACAGTTTATTGTATTCAGATCCACATCTTATTAGTTGATTATCTTGGCAGTCCTTCCTCGAGACTAAAGGACTTGTCCTGGTGGCTCCCGTTTTGTTTTCCCTTGGGCTTTGTTTTAAGAGCTGTTGCTCGCCTTCCCTTTGACCTATTGTTTTACTGGGGTTTATATTTCTTAATTCGCGTTCCTACTTCCCGGGGTCCCTTGCAGTTGTAAAGTGAGTTTGAAGTTACAGCTCTATTTTGGAGATTTTGGATTTGTCTGCCTTAAGAAGAAACCATCGGTGAGTCGTATTATGTGATGCTGCACTGTCTCGTTTATTATTTACGCTTGGTTAATTGTTAGTACAGTAATTACTTTCTATTTACACTATGTAGCATGTGTTGTGTTAACTGTTACTTGAGGCGTGATCATTTGACCAGTGATTTCTTGCACCTTTAGTAATTTTTTAGTTGTTGCTAATTTACGTTCTGTTATTTTTACAGAAACCGTTGACAATAAAATCGAATAAAGATCAATCAGTTAACGCGTGTTGATCAAGGCAGACAGAAATAATTTTCGCGTCGTTCAAACACTCTACAATGACAGTATAGCTAATATAAAGTTATCATCTACACAAATTCCATAACGCTTCTATGCAATGAGATATGGGCTATCATAGAAAACTCAATAAAATTAGTAAAAAAACCTGTTTTCTTGATTTTACTTGAAAAATTGAGCAGTTAGACTAATATAATGTATTGAGGAAAGATAGGAACTTGGGTATTCTGTATCTTTAGAAAAAAAAAAATGCATCTAGCACGAGCAGTTGCGAAGTTATGGCCATTTTAATTTTTGTCCTGTTGTGATAGAAACGCATTTTGAGGAGGCGTAAAACAAAAGTTTAATCAAAAACTTTTGGTGGTAAATTGAATTGGTGGTTGAACCACAACTTTTGCGATAGTTCCAAAGATATTGAAGGAAGTCACCAACATTTGGTACGGCCTAATGCAGACCCACCAAAATGTATGGGAGAATACTGATATAGCTGCTGGGCAGGTGTTCCAAAAGCTTGTAATTTAGTTATTGCGTTACTTACTAACTTTTCTGGATCTTAAAGGTTTGGTTGATGGTAGTAAGATATTGTTTGAATAAAATTTGGTTTTAGAGGTGAATCTAAAGGGCTGTTTGTTTGGGATGTTCGCTTTTGGTGTTAGGTAATTGACAAGGTTTGTTTGGTTAAGGATTGTGCAAGCAGAATTCTTTGTTATGTTTGACATTGCTGTTAAGTTGCTCTCTCTGGCTAATGTGGTATTTTCAGGGTTTTTTTGATGAGAAGATGTGGTCGTTTGAAACTTCAAAAATTAATTTTTTTGTAAGTCTTAGGTATCGGTTGAGAGTTGTTGAAGTTGACCTAGAAAAGAATCGAATAAAGTGGGTTGTGGTCTTGCACAATTGGATGGAGGTTAAGTGTGGTCATTAAGCTGAATTTCAAGAGTGGGCTGGCGTTTTTATTGGGCATGGACGATTTGCACATATTTGGAAAATGTATTGGCAGGCTATGCAACCAAATAAAGGTAGTTTTTTTGTTTTGTTTGAGTGTAATGAAATGAAGATGAGGAATGGTGGCATTTTTTGTTAAGTTTTTTCAGGGTCAGTGTTGAATCTGAATTTAGGATTTGCGTTTGATGGAAGGTTAGGTTTAGTCTTAAGAGTTAATGTTAGAGGTAATAAAACTTTTAGACTTGTATATGTTTCCTGGTTGCCGAACTGCTAGATTGGCATTGGCCATACCTGTAGTGACATTTTGAATTACTTTTATTGTTTTTAATTGTGCTATGAAGTTTCTGCATTGTTGAAAAAGTGTAAGCGAAATTTTGTGTGCAAGGTTGCTGGAATGCTGGGTGCAGTCCTTGTTAAAAATGAAGTAAGATTTATTTCAAGAACTCACTTCAAACTTTAATCATTAACAGTGTTGCCAACGGCTTGTTACTGCGAAGGAATTCCTGGAAAGGAAGTTTTTTCGTGTGTGAATGATGTGGAGATGAGACCTGACAACTTCTTAAATGCTTCGTCATTAAGCAGGTATATAAAGAAAGTTTTGGTTTTGTAATATTCATAATGTTTATTTGTTTATACATGTTGCATCTGAGTATATAGCCCAATAAAACTGTAGCTGGCGTTGAATCTTTTCCTATCAAAATGTATCATAGGCGTAGCCAAGATTTTTGATTGGGGGGAGGGGGCAAACCACAAATCATATAGGTGAAGACCAAAAAAAAAGTCTTCACAGTCCGATTTAGGATTTTTGATTGTGGGGGACCGAAATTTAGTTGGAGACGAATTCAGGATTGGGGGGAGCCCAAGTTACAACCTTTAAGCGAAGACCAAAACAATAAAACAACAAAAAAAGATCTTCACATACCAAAGGGCCGATTTTGTCCCGAAAATCAGGTGAAGACCAAAAAAAAGGTCTTCACGGACTAAAGTCAGGTTGGAATCAAAACAACTAACGCAACTGAAGGAAGATTAGTCTCTTTCGCCACAGATTTATCATGATTGGCATTGCAATTGGGAGGGTTCCGGGCCCCCTGGGACCTCCCCCCTGGCTACGCCTATGAAATGCAGTTTAGTTACAGTAAGTGATGTTATCATAGATTTTGTTCATTTTTTTACACTGGTAAACTCTTAAATGCCTTTGTAAAATTAGTAACTGAAACAGATTAAACGTCTAAACATTAAAAGTGACCTGTAAATGTCAAAACATTGCAATTAAATTATTGAAAAATGATTTGGATAATTCAACGGACTTGGAAATCTTGTCAGTTTTTTTTTTGTCTGATATGGTTAAGCAGGTGCAGTGTTTTGCTTAGCCCACCGTGGCTTGGTTGGTTTGAGGGCTGCTCTGAGGCTTCATTGTTTGATTTTTTTCAATGTTTTGAGTTGAAAAAAAAGCAATTTTCCAACACATTATTTGAACTTCCAGTCATGTCATGTTTTAAAGGTAATTTTTGGTATCGTATGCTGAACATTGTTTCTAGTGGATCTTTGGATGGTGAAATGTATTTTGGTTGCATTATAAAAAGTATTATTTACATTGCAGTGTCGTCAATGGAAATTCTGTGTGGTTGGTGTTTCTCGGTGCAGATGGCATGGTGACAGATTGCAAAAGGATTCATAAACAAAGATTACATTATTTTTCAGGGTCAAATTTGTTTTGGAAAGTTTTGGATTTTCTGTTTGTTATTTCTGTTTTTTTATTGGGGGGGTTGCTGTTATTTGATTTCTTATTGTAATGCATTTTTGTGTTATTGCAAACACTTCTGTCGCTTAAGAGGGGGTGTTTTAGGAGTTGAAATATAACTCACGAATTAGTACAAAGTTTTAAAAAATTGCCAAAAGTAAGCAATAAAATTTGATCGCTTGTTGAAGCGTGCTAACAGGTTTCATAAAAGAATTACATACATATTAGGAAGTTTCAAAATTGTACCACTTTTAAATTTCATAGCAGCTCAGCAAATTTCTGATGGAGTTTTTGCTGCTGATTACGAATTTGATACTATTTTTGATTATGACATCATATTGAGGGTTCAGGACTCCATTTTTTACGTCATTTTTCGACTTCTGCGTTTTCTCGAAAACTATACATTGTGGAACCTTGATATTTACATCAAATGACGCAGAATACATGATTTGCTACCAGTGTTCAATAGATAAAAATGGTGTATCTTCAACAGAAAATAAGCTATTTACAGCAGAAAAAAGGAATTTTCACAAGTTGCTGGATATGATGTCAAAAACATCAAAAAACACTGACGCTATGAAGTTTACTTGTTTTCAATCGCTATTTCGACTGAAAACCAGCATTTATGCGTTGTAGATGACTGGAACTGGGTTGGTGTTTCGATTTAGAGGGGATAGATAAAGGCTGGGATAAATCGGGCCAAAATGATGGGGAAACCCCCAGAATTGACTGTATTAAAGCGTTTTCATGCAGATGGACCAGCAAAGTGATTATTTTATTATCATGATTTTTTTTTGCCATATCGACAGTTGATATGTTAAGTCGAAGTCTGTCCTATGAGCTCTCCATGTGGTTATCACATAACTGCTTCTCAGCTATTCTTGAAGTATAGAGTCTCCAATTTATTTTTTGGTGTTTGATTTTATCGTTGCGGGAAAACTTAAGCATTTTTAAATTTATAATTCCTACACTTCTTTTAGCTCCAAGATATCTCAACTATTATTACTCTTGTTTGGTGCAATGACTTAAACAAAAAACGAGTTGGTTTCCCTACATAGCTGTTATATATACTCAGTATTTAAATTGTAAAATTTTGCATTGGGGGATGCTTTTTCAGCATTGACTGAACCTTAGTGAAGAACAGGCACGTAGCCAGGATTTTTTGAGAGTTTGTTCCGTAAACAAACTTGACCCAAAGTTTTATTGTTACTGACTTGGATTGATGCGATTTTTCAGTGAAAATTAGGTGATCTCCAAAAAAAAAAAAAAGAAAAGGTCTTCGCCGAAATCCGAGGGCTTTTTCTGGCCAAAATCAAAAATCTAAGCTGTCTTTCCAGCCAAATACAGGTGATCTCCAAAAAAACAAAAAAAATGTCTTGGCCGAAATCCGAAGGCTTTTTCTGACCGAAATCGAAAATTCAAGTGGCTTTTCCGGCCAAAAACAGGTGATCTCCCCAAAAAGAAAACACTAACTTTTTCCTCCCACAAACCAGCACTAAAATCTCGATGGGGGGACGCTCAATCTCAATGGGAGGATGCGTGCCCCCCATCCCCCCTACAATTTAAGTACTGTATATACTGAATATTCTTTCGGGCTTAATTAATGTAAAAATTTCTTGAAAGCTCCCTCAGCAAGGCCTGTGAAGCCGTGTTGTAACAACGAAGCCATTGCATCTTAGAATTTGAGTGAAACTTCAATATCATAAAAAATAAGTAAAAGGATCTTATTAAGAGTTTAGGAGCTTCATCATTTATTGACTATTTTTTCCATTACTTTTTACCAAGATAAACCTGGTGCTGGTACGAAGTAGTTTTTAAAAAAATTTCTCCTTCAGAGTTACATGACTCCTTATTGTCCGTAGGCATATCATCCTACGAACATCTTGGAAGGGAAAGAATATACAGTGTTTATTGGTCTGTGAACTTTCTATCTTTTGCATTTTTAAATGTTTAGCATTGAGCATTACACAATTTTTAGCTGCATTTTTTTTTCGGAAATGATTTTAAAAGGCAGTTGCAATTGCATGTTGGACTAAGTTGTAGCCCTTTAAAATATGTTGAAAAAATGCTACGAGATTAGAACACACAAATTCATGCCGCAGCATGAAAATCAGCCATGTAAATTTTGTCCGCAAAAAATTGGGAAAACACTGCTATCTGCTTGTGCTAATTGTTGAAAATGTAACTATCTGTGGTACAACTTTTGGTACCGGTGTGTCACTTCAAAGAAGCAGCAAGGTCAACATTATTGTCATTTATTGTAAACTTTGTAACCTACAGTATATTTTTTCTATGTGCATAGTATAAAAGAACAAGATTACAGCGCTGGTTCACTCATGGTACTGGTATGAAATTCGTTTATAGCAGTGCAGTACTGTTTAAAAAATGAAACGTCAAATTGTACGTAAAAAAATCTGAAATTTCATGCAACTTTAGTTGAGAAGTACCAATGTTGTCACTATACCAATACCTGGGCCCGAAAAAATATCCAGTATTTCTAACAGCTATTTTGCGAAACCAACTCGTTTTTGTTAAAAGTTATTGCCCCAAAGAATAGCAATAATAGTTGAGATATCTTGGAGTAAAAGGGTATAGGAATTAGAAATTTAAAAGTTATAAGTTTCCCCGCAAAGGTAAACTCGAACATCAAAATTGCCATAAAAAAAAACATTGCCCATTTTATGTTTTTGCACTGCTAATTTCTATGCCGCATTTCAAAATTATTAATTTTATCGAAATAGGCCTAAAATTAAGTTATTTGCAAAACCATACAAAATTTTGGAGTGCCAGGAGCGGAGCTCTCAGGCCCCCGAACACAGCCCCCCAATTGCAGTATCTGGTTACACGACTTATTGAAAACGAGTGCTACTACGTTTTCAAGTTTTATAATCTTCCAATGAGAAGTTATTTAGCTGGGCAAATAACAACTGCTATCTAATATAATGAAGTAGCACAGTTATCTTTAAAATATAACGTTTTGCTGCTTCCTATACATTATAAAAGGTGACACCACGAAATTCCGCCCCGGGTGTCACCATCCTCAGCAACACCACTGATTGTTAACAGGCGGCGTGAGGTGCTAAATAGTGGATGATACACACAGTTTTGATTACAACGGCTTTTGCGTAGTTTGGGGTGTCTGGTTTGGGCTTGAGGTGGTGCAATGTTTCTGTGTATTTGTTGGAATTGTACATTCAGTTTGCTACCTGTTCGGAAGCACCAAGTACCCTAGAGACAGTATTTAAATTGTAAGGGGGACGCTTTCCCCCATCAAGGTTTGGCATCCCCCAACGAGATTTCAGCGCTGGTTGATTAGCCAAAAAAGGGCCCTTCAGCACGAATAAATCCCAGAAACTCCGGCTGAATGTAGTCCCAAATCGCGGTGATGACCTTTTTTTTTTTTGGTATTCACTCGATTTCGGGGACGAAAAGACATAATTTCCACTAAAGTACTTTCGCATTCCGAATGCATTTGGTCAAGGCTGCAAAAGCGTCCCTCCAAGCAAAATTTTTCTGTACTGCCTAAAGATAATCATTATTTGGCGTATTATGCAAGGACGTAACAATGTAACCATGGTGCGGTTGAAGTGAAATCATTCTGTTATGGTCGGCGTAATAACGACGCGTTTGTCCTCTTTGTCACGTTTAATAAAGAATTTTGTTTTATTTTTAATTGTAAGCTTTAGACTTGGGTTGTCCTGGTTTTGAATGTGTTTGTTGATACTTCACCATGTTATGATTTGTTCCTGTTATTGCTGCAATAAAGATTTATTTGCGCTTGGAAGTAGTGTGCAGGCAGGGATTTTTCGTGGTGGGGGTTGGTGGCAAAGTAGCATTGAGGTTGCGTTTAACGCGAGGAAAGTTACGGTTTGGAGTCTATATTAGGGATTAGACAAAAACCTAGCAGTAGCTTTTTCTCGAAGTGAAATAAGCAGAACTAATTTAATAATCATTGATCTGACCAGAAACGACTAGGCTACATTTTTGCAAATTCATTCAAAGCAACCAGATCACTATTACCGTAATAAAGTTCGATAATGCCGCAAAGTCCCCGGATATCGCTTGCGATGTCACGTTCTAGTTCATCTTTCAAAAAACCTTGATCAGTGCGTATTTCAAGTGAATGGAGTGACACTGAAGCAGGTAGAGAAGTTCAAGTATCTTGGGGTTGCATTTACAAGTGACGGAAGACAAGACGAAGAACTCGATACCCGAATAGACAAGGCTAGTGCAGTAATGCGAGCTTTGCACAACTCGGTTGTCATGAAACGAGAATTGTCGAAAAAGGCAAAACTCTCAATTTTCAAAGCAGTCTTTGTCCCCATTCTCACTTATGGTCATGAATCTTGGGTAATGACCAAAAGAGGGCGATCACAAGTGCAAGCATCCGAAATGAGGTTTTTACGAAGAATCGAAGGAGTTACACTGTTTAACAAGGTACGTAGCTCTGAGATTCGAAAATCCCTCAACATCAAGCCATTACTTCTCCGAATTGAAAGATCTCAGTTTAGATGGTTTGGCCATGTAAGCAGAATCCCTCAGGAAAGACTCCCCAAACAAGCTTTACTTGCCAAAGCAAATGAGACAAGACCAGTTGGACGACCTAGAACTAGATAGACCGATTACATTAAGGATTTTGGATGGAATCGCTTGGGACTTCAACCAAGCAAAATGATGGATGTGATGGAAGACCATGAGGTGTGGCGGTTTAATCTCTGGCTGCTGCCCCCACTACCCTCACAGAAAAGCCAGCAATTGAAGAAAAAGAAGAGTTTTTGGTCATGATCAGATCATTGCCATAATAGACCGACAGCCCAGAAGGTTTATTTACCTCAAAGACGGCGGAAGGTTTGATGCGCTTAAAATAGACATTTTTACTCACCTGTTAAGAAAATGTTTTCCTGGCAAGCCAAAAGTTCGGCCAAGACCCCCCAAACCCACAATTTATGGGGGGGTCAAAATGGCCTTTATTTACCCCAAAGACGGCATGGATAAAAATTGCTTAAAATCGTTCTCTGGGGTCCACTGAACAATGATATGTCAAAGACAGTAACTTGAGGTTCGGCTAACCCCTGACAGTAACGAATTTAGGGTGGTAAAAAATGGCCTTTATTTACCCTAAGACGGCATGGATAAAAATTGCTCAAAAACGTCCGTTGGAGTCCACTGAACTCAAAAATAGCAAAGACAGTAAGTTTAGGTTTGGCTAACCCCTTGACAGTAACGAATTTAGGGGGAGGCTCAAAAATTGCCTTTATTTACCTGAAAGACGACATGGATAAAAATTGCTCAAAAACGTCCGTTGGCGTCCACTGAACGCAAAAATGACTAAGACAGTAAGTTTAGGTTTGGTTAACCCCTTGACAGTAACAAAATTAGGGGGGAGGCACAAAAAATGACCTTTATTTATCTGGAAGTCGGCAAGGGTAAAAATTGTTAAAAAACATTTCTTGCGGTCCGCTGAACACATAAATGACGAAGACAGTAAGTTTCGGTCCGGCTATCTCCCTGATAGTAACTAATTTAAAGGGAAGCTCAATAAAATAGCCTTTGTTTGTTTGAAGACGGTAGGGGTAAAAACTGCTCAAAAACGTTTCTTGGGAATCCACTAAAATCAAAAACAATGGCAATAAACTCTGGTATCCTCTAACTGATTTCTTACTCTTCCTGCAAAAGTCATTAGAGCACTAAATATGGCTTTTACAGAATTGTGTTTGAAAAAATTCATTTTAAGTTGATGACGTCATCAATAATGAACTAACGTAATGGTCTATTTTGGCAAAACTGCCGTCGTTTTCAATGACGTTACTTGTGAGGAGTTATCTCGTTTTCACGAAAATCGTACAACTTCAAAGATTGCTCACGAAACTGTTTTGCAGTGGAGATTACGTCGTTGAGCACATCAGTGTTTCAGTGGATAGAGCGTCTGTTACTAAAACAGTAAACTCGAGTTCAATTTCCGGTTGGGTCAAACCAAAGACTATAAAAATTGGTACTCACAGCTTCTTTGCTTGACGTTCAGTATTGAAAGGGTAGTGTAAAGCTTTTATCGTATGTGGTTGACTGGTGGGTAAGTAGAAGCTTGACTCGAAGACCAAAAGGTCCCTTTGCAGTCTCCTGGCCAAGGCAACTTGGTGAATAAATAGTAATTACAATTGCAGTAATTTTAAGACGAACCATTCCCGCACAGTTCATTGTGCTACGGCAAAATTAAAAAAATAAAATTAAGTAAATTATCTATGTCTTATATCACACCACCAAAACTGCATTAAATTTGTATCACAGTCTCCAAGCAACTAATATGAGTATAATATTTCAAAAAAAATCTAAAACCTCAAAAAAATGTGATAAATTTACATATTACCAGCATACAAAATACTCACTGGCTAGGTTACGATTACGATTAAATATTGCACAAATCACTCAGCGCAGAGAATTTTAATGATGACAAATCTTAGATTTATCAATTCGAAGATTATAAATTTGCAGTTCTTTTAGAAAAAGCAGAGATATTTGAAAACATTTAATTATCATTATTTGCGCAAACAGCAGCAAGATGTTTGCTTGAGTAGTCAACTCGTCAGTCCAACATGCATATCCTTGAAAATATCAGTTAACATAATGGATTGCATTACTAATGCAACAGAACCCAGTTCTAATCCAAAAACAGAGGCCCACTAATAGGAGAGATAGGTTGGCACAAAACGGCGGAAGTGTCAGATAGTACTGCTTCACAGCTCACAACTATCATTCATAAAAACATATCTATTTGATAAATTTTCTATACATCAGCAATTGTTTGTAAACACGTCCTGGAGAAATTTGCTTCCAGGTCGTGAATCTCTATTCTGAGTTGTTTTACAATGATCCGCAACCCGAAGCATGTAAAAGTTATAAAAAAAAAACCAAGTTTCGTTTAAAAGATACAAATAAACATGGAGTTGTCAAACACAAACGAAAAAAAGGCTTTTTTTTAGAGAAAATCGTGATTCACTTTTTCAAGTACAGTCAACCCTCGATTTAACGGACCTCGATTTAACGGACTTCGGATTTAACGGACTTCGGATTTTACCGTTCCGTAAGCATAGACTGCTGTACATGTAATTGTTACAAGCGAAAATCAATAGCCGACGAAACGAGAAATCGTGTTACGTTGTCGCAGAGACATAATGATTCCCCGTTTACTTGCATTGTGACATCACAAGACGTATCAGTCAGCTTGTTCAGCTTGTTTTGCTCATTGAGTTTTAGTGCTGTTATAATAACAAACATGCCTAACCAAGTAAAAGCTAAGATTTGCTGTTACAGATAAGCTACAGTATGTTAGCAGTTGAGGTGCACACAATTGTAACAGAGTGAGGAACACTGCGTTTTCGTTTAACCGACTTTTTCCAACAACGGACTGTCGTTGGTCCGTATTTGTCCGTTAAACCGAGGTTTGACTGTAAAGATGGATGATCGTAATTCTGTTAATCCAGTGGGGCTACTCAAGTTTTGCTAGAACTATATCTGTACCCGGTTCTTTAAATTGAGCTACAGATTACTGCAGATTAGCTAAATGGCACCATATTGCATCTTATTGAAAACAGCTCCAGAATTTTTTTTTAATTTGAAACCGGCCCATGGCACAAAATAGGTTACTGACCTCTGCTATAAAACATTTTTTATCACATCGGGGTTATGGTGTGAGACAAGACAAATGTTATACCTTATACACTAAGCTAGGACAAGCTTACGTAATAGATTATACTGGGTGTTTGAAAATGTGGCAAAACCATTGTAGAGATAGAAATGAGTTCAGAATTCGGAGCATAAGTTGGCAAAGTCATCAATCCGGCCTAATTTTGTGGACACTGACAAAGTGAGCAAAGGACAATCTAGAAGACTTAATTTCCAAAGAGCAACAAGCGGACGTAGTATTCGCTGCCAAAAAGCAATGATTGATTAATGGAATGTGGGTAAGGAAAGGGAGAGAACAATATTTCAAACCATTTTCAAATGAATGCTCTCTTCTACAAAAAAAAGAAAGCAAGAAACAGTGAGGTTGTTTTAATTCAACAGAAGGGGCTTCGTTCAGTAGCAAGACCAAAAATATCGATCCATCAGTCCAAAAATAAAACTCAATCAAACGGAGATGTTAGAAGAGTAAGGCACCAAAACAATTTTTGGAAGATACTTGTCTTAAAATACCAGAAGAGCCAAATGTGATTTATGTCCTATATGCCTTTTTATCAAAGGTTTGTCAATGCAAAAACTTAAACTTATCTTTAAATGTTGAATTATAGAGTAGTCAATAATATGGTATGTTCCAAACCTATTTGCACTTAAAGAAAACGCCTTATATTGGCTTCCAAGAACCTGATGAACTGTGTGTAAAGTCGGTCTACACTGGGTGTAAAGTCGTGAGCGAATAAGCGCATTCTAGTTTATTTCATACAGACAACAGTCGGTCAAAACTAACTAAGAACACACTCTTACGCTCTCGATTTTACGTCTAATGTAGAATGGGCCTAAATGGCATGACTACTTCTTACATATAGGCCTACCAAATATTGAAAATTAATCCTGCCCCTCCCCAACCTTTTGAAAATCCTGCATATGCCACTGCAACAAGCCTTAGTTTTTTGTACAGTACATCATATGAATAACGGCCTCAAAGTTTTGAAATATTTTCAATGTCCGCAATTGCAAAAATCCCATCAAGTTTGTTCATTAGCTACAAGTTTGCATCTGTCTCAAGTTTAGACGCCATCGTGCGCCTTTTTATGTTGAAAGAGGACACTGAAGGAAAAATCAATGGGATGTCTAAATTCAGGGTAATTGTATTCATTAGATTTGGAGTAATTGACTCCATCCTTCTTGAGCCAGCCGTTTCAGAGATATTTCACTTCGAACCCACATAGGAGCCTTCTTGATTAAAATTTCATTGGTAACCCTGACGTTTCAATGCAGTAGCGCAGCCCATAGAGGCCTATATTAACCTCTATATAAAGTAAAAGGCTTTTGTGGTTTAGTCTAACAGTGGCGTAGCCTTACGATAGAACTAAAGTGGCGTCGCAGATGCTAGGGCTGTCAATAAAAATAATGACTAGAGAAGCCTTAGGTCATATTTAAAGAAAAATATCTTTGGCACGGCTGAGTGAAGAAGGATGGAGTCAACACTGATCTAATCTAATACATTTGCTCTGAGTTTAGATAGCCCCAGTGAATTTCCTTAAGTTCTCTTTTAAAAACTCCATCGGTTTTACTATGTCACATTTTGTTATAATGCTTTCAGTCCAACCAATCCTTATGCGATTACCTGTTCCAAAATTATTTGCAAGCAGAGAAAATTATACAACAATTTTAGCTAAGGTGCACTCATTACGACAAACCATGGACTTCTAAAAGAAGTCCATGGATATAAAACTCTTAAAATTAATGAAGTTAATAAAAGTCGCATAATTCGCATTAACGAAAGACTCAGAGAACGTAGGACTCAAAGCACTTAACGAAAAACTTTATAACTGAAAGCGCATTTTGAATATTGGTAATACGTAGACTTATTAATTCATCACAGTGTTTAAGAATTTAGATTTTTTTTTGAAACGCTCTGGGTTGTTTTAAGTCTGTGCTATACTTCAATGCAGTTTTTGTGCGGTGATATGGCCGATAAAAATTTACAGAATAATTTTCTATATGTTACTTTAAAAAACGAAGCCTATTTCAGTATACTTTGTTATTTAAAGTAAAATATAGAAAATTATTCAGTTAATTTTTATAATATTTTTAGTAAACTTTTACTGTGATTTTTATAGTTGTATTTTGCTCTGATTTTACTTTGTACATCATTGAACACTGTTTCAGAAGATTGACTATAAACAATTTTTTAACGACTCACATTGCAAAAACAAGCTGATGGGCAAAATCTAGATCGCTTGTAAAGACGTCACTGCAACATGACGTCATTTTCGCCAAAATAGACCATTACGTTAGTTCATTATTGTTGACACCATCAATTTAAAATGAATTTTTTCAAACACGATTCTGTAAAAGCCATATTTAGTACTCTAATGACTTTTGCAGGAAGAGTAAGAAATCAGTTAGAGGATACCAAAGTTTATTGCCATTGTTTTCGTTTTTAGTGGATTCCCAAGAAACGTTTTTGAGCAGTTTTTACCCCTGCCATCTTCAAACAAACAAAGGCTATTTTATTGAGCTTCCCTTTAAATTAGTTACTATCAGGGAGATAGCCGGACCGAAACTTACTGTCTTCGTCATTTATGTGTTCAGCGAACCGCAAGAAATGTTTTTTAACAATTTTTACCCTTGCCGACTTCCAGATAAATAAAGGCAATTTTTTGTGCCTCCCCCCTAATTTTGTTACTGTCAAGGGGTTAGCCAAACCTAAACTTACTGTCTTTGCTATTTTTGAGTTCAGTGGACTCCAACGGACGTTTTTGAGCAATTTTTATTCATGCCGTCTTTGGGGTAAATAAAGGCCATTTTTTACCACCCTAAATTCGTTACTGTCAGGGGTTAGCCGAACCTCAAGTTACTGTCTTTGACATATCATTGTTCAGTGGACCCCAGAGAACGATTTTAAGCAATTTTTATCCATGCCGTCTTTGGGGTAAATAAAGGCCATTTTGACCCCCCCCCCCATAAATTGTGGATTTGGGGGGTCTTGGCCGAACTTTTGGCTTGCCAGTAAAACATTTTCTTAACGGGTAAGTAAAGATGTGTATTTTAGGCGCATCAAACCTTCCGCCGTCTTTGAGGCAAATAAACCTTCTGGGCTGCCGCTCTATGATGCATTTAAATAATTGCTTAGCTTCAATACCATAGTAACTTTTGTTTAGTTTCAGGAACTATAAACCTATTTGTCAACATAATAATAGTCAGGTAGAGGCTAGTGGTTAAGTGTTGTAGTCTACCCTGCAGTTTGTTTTGCGTGAGCATCACTGAAATTGATATGATATGATGTTGATAAATGATCTTGGACAGTGGATCACTGGATACTATCTTTGTAATAAACCAATCCCTTAAAGAGATACTGCTCGAAATTGGTTTTAATTAGGAAATGAAAACTACTTGAGGTAATAAAGAGGTGCCCCAAATATTTCTCCCCAATTCTTTTTATTCGCCGAAATACTGTTTAATTTGTTTGACGTTGTACCAATTTGCAACGTCACAACAGGCATGAGTTTGCAAAAATTTTTCACTGAAAGGAATGCGATGTTTAATGAGAAAGGTAAAAGGATTCTGCTTTAGACAGCAATTCTAATTCAAACTCAATTCATCAGTAGCCTTATATGAGTGACATAATCTGTTGTATCAAAGTTAGTCCAGTTTTGGTGATGTTTTTAGCCTATGAATGATATAAAAATTAAAGCCAAAAACAAACATATTGAGATCAGGTCTGGTAGCCTATGTCTGCAGAAAGTCCAAATTAAATAGGCCTACTGCAAACTATTGCCTAGTATAACAGCCCTAAAACAACATCTACCTGGTCTACCAGTCCAATTTTTGCCAACCTAATTTAAGCTATGGTATTGTACAACCAGCAACAAAGCAATTTTATAAAATAACAGAATAGGTTTTGTACATTATACCGATACTCAGCATAGGCTATTCTCAAAGCTGTAATCAGAAAATAGCGCAATAAAACAGTTAGGCCTAATCTAATACCCACTACTAATCAACTAGAAGCCGTAAGTAGCCAAACCAAATCGATAAACTTGGCTAATATTGCTATTGGTACCTGCAGACATTGGCTAGGCTATCAAAATTGATCTACAATATGATCGTTACTGGCTTCAAATTTTATATCATTTATAGGCTACAAGCATCACCATACCTGATCTAACTTTGATACAACAAATCATATCACCCAAATAATGCCACCGATGAATTTAGTTTGAATCCTTTTACTTTCTTCATCAAACATCACATTCCTTAGTCAGCAAAAAGTTTTTGCAAATTCATGCCAGTTGTGACATCACAAATTGGTACAGAGTCAAACGAAGAAAATAGTACAGTAAGCGCCGCTTAATATGACCACCTTGGGACCAGACCATTTTGGTCATAATATTCGAATGGTCATAAATACCAATGTTGCCATAACTACGCCTGAATCGACATCGTAAGCTACAAGGAATCCAAATACCAACAAACTCATCGTTTAACCGAAGTAACAGTGCAACGTTGGCAGTTAATCAAAGAACAGTATTTGTCTAGCAAAAATTGTACAGTAATTTGTCCTGCGAAAGTATCAAACTCTTCCATCGACTGAAAACCCTTCGTTTCCAAGCTTATGCAAAGCTGATTGGGCATTTTTCTCACGACAGCATTCTGTGGTATGGGCACAGGATTGAGCTCTTCTTCATCTTCACTCTCAACAATTTTAGATTGTGCTGTGTACCTCGCAACAATTTCTTGTTCTCGTTCTTCAATTGCTCCTTCTGTGGCAATTTCAACATCGTTGTCAATGTCTATGTTGGTTATATTATCCAAAATTTGATTAAATTAAACAAAGAATTTTAAATGGATAAAATTCTGGACCGTACCAAATTGGTCATAATAAGCAGCCGATTATTTTATCCTTGGTCATAATAAGTGGCGCCTACTGTATTTTGGCAAATACAGGAAATTGGGGAGAATATTTGGGGCACCTCTCCATTACCTCAAGCAATTCTTATTTCTTCAATAAAACCGATTTCAAGCAGTATCTCTTTAAATATCAATATATAGATGATTACTTTACTGCTATGCTGAATATAGACCGGCAGCCCAGAAGGTTTATTTACCTCAAAGACGGCGGAAAGTTTGATGCGCCTAAAATACACGTCTTTACTCAACTTTTAAGAAAATGTTTTACTGGCAAGCCAAAAGTTCGGCCAAGACCCCCCAAATCCACAATTTATGGGGGGTCAAAATGGCCTTTATTTACCCCAAAGACGGCATGGATAAAAATTGCTTAAAATCGTTCTCTGGGGTCCACTGAACACTGAAATGGCAAAGACAGTAACTTTAGGTTCGGCTAACCCCCCCGACAGTAACGAATTTAGGGGGGTCAAAAATGGCCTTTGTTTACCCCAAAGACGGCATGGATAAAAATTGCTCAAAAACGTCCGCTGGAGTCCACTGAACACTGAAATGGCAAAGACAATAACTTTAGGTTCGGCTAACCCCTTGACAGTAACAAATTTAGGGGGGGCACAAAAATTGCCTTTATTTACCTGGAAGACGGCAGGGATAAAAACTGTTTAAAAACGTCCGTTGAAGTCCACTGAACACAAAAATGGCGAAGACAGTAACTTTAGGTTCGGCTAACCCCTAGACAGTAACGAATTTAGGGGGGGAGGCACAAAAAATGACCTTTATTTACCTGAAAGACGGCAAGGGTAAAAACTGCTTAAAAACATTTCTTATTGTCCACTGAACACATTACTGATTAAAAGAGTTACTTTCGGTTTGGCTATCTCCCTGACAGAAACAAATTTAGATTGGAGCTCAAAAAATGACCTTTATTTATTTGAAGACGGCAGGGATAAAAACTGTTCAAAAACGTTTCTTGGGAGTCCAATAAAAACAAAAACAGTGGCAATAAACTTTGGCATCCTCTAACTGAATTCTTACTCTTACTCCATAAGTCATTGCAGCACTAACTATGGCTTTTACAGTATTGTTTTTGAAAAAATTCATTTTAAGTTGATGACGTCATCAAACATTAGGTAACGTGATGGTTGATTTTGGCAAAATGACGTCATATTTTAGTGACGTTGTTTTTACAAGTGATTTAGATTTTGCGTATCAGCTTGTTTTTTAATGGGAGTCATATCTTAAAAAATTGTTGATAGTCAATTTTCTGAAACAGTGCTTGATGATGTACGAAGTAAAACCAGAGCAAAATGCAATTAAAAAATCACAGTAAAAAGTTAAAAGCGCAACAGTCTGTTTTGTCCTAAGGACTCATCAGGTGCTACTGTAATCTTGCTCGAAAAGAATTGCAGTAACACCGGAGAAGTCTGTAGAACGAAACAGACTATTGTGCTTCTAACCTTTTACTGTGATTTTTATAGTTGAATTATATATTTCGTCAACATGATGACATCACAAAAACGCTGTAATTACATCATTTAAGTTAAATTTGGGCCAAAACTTTCCATATATTTATGAAGTGGCTACGAAAAACTTCAAATTTAGAACAATTGATCTCACCCTAGCAATTTCGAACTATTGAGGGTTGTTTGTGAATAAATTTGATTCAAAAGTTGATTCAGTTAGATGTGAAACAAAAAAGCGTTTTCATTATTTTATCAATTCAAAATTATTTTATCGCTGGCGAGGATGAATTTGAATTTCTCAAATATTTTTGGAGCCCAACAAAAAAAAAACGACTAAACTAGTCTCAAACACTAATAAGGTACTTTAATTTTAAATTAGTCAAGAGAAGCACGTGTTAATGTTAAGTTTAGAAAGTTTTTAAAAGAAATCGTTCAACTTAAAAGTTGGTCAAGAAACTACATAGGCTTCGTTAATGAAAGTAATGTATAGCAAATCATTCAGTAAATTTTTATAGGCCATATTACACCACAAAAACTGCATTGAATTATAGCACAGACTCAAAGCAACCCATAGAATTGCAAAAAAATCTAAATTCTTAAACACTATGACAAACTAGTAAGTATCACCAACATTCAAAATGCTCTTTCAGTTATTAAGTCTTTTGTTAAGTGCTTCGAGTCTTGCGTTCTCTGAGTCTTTCTTTAATGCAAATTAAGCGACTTTTACCAACTTCATTAATTTTAGAGTTTATCGTAATGAGTGCACCGTTGCCAAAATTTGATACCGTAAAACTTTTCTGCTGGCAAATAATTTTGGAACAATTTTGGTAATCGCATAAAGTTTGCTTAAAGTTTGCTTTGGTAATCGCATAAATATTTGCTTTGGTAATCGCATAAAGCAAATAAATTTGGTAATCGCATAAAGTTTGGTTGTTGGAATTACCCTCCTTTTTCTGGAAATAAAAGCATGATAACGCAATGTCACATTATACAACCCAGAGCGTTTTAAAAAAAAAGACTGAAGCAAATTCATCGGGGCTATCTAAACTTAGAGCAAACGTGTTAAGATTAGATCGGTGTTGTCTACATCCTGCTTGACCCAGCCATGCCAAAGATATTCTACTTCAAACATGATGTAGGGCATCTTTAATCATTATTTTTATTTGCAGCCCTAGCTGATGATGATAGCATTTGCGACACAATCTCAGTTCTATGCGAAGGCGATGCCGCATTTAGACTAAACCACAAAGGCCTTTTAACCTATAGGCCTCTATGGGCTAAGCTAATGCATTGAAAAGTCAGCGTTACCAATGAAATTTTAATTAGGAAGGTTTCTACGTGGGGCTTAAAGTAAAATATCTTTGAAATGGCTGGGTCAAGAAGGATGGAGTCAATTACGCCAAATCTTATACGATTACCCTAACTTTAGATACCCTATTGATTTTGCTGTCAGTCCTCTTTCAACATAAAAAGTCGCACGATAGCAGCTGAACTGGAGGCAGACGCAAAAACGTAGCTAATAAACAAAGTTGACGGGATTTTTGCAAATGCGCACATTGAAAATATTTTTTAAACTTTGAGGCCATTATTCATGTGATGTACTGTACGAAAAACTAAGGCTTGTTGGATTCAATTTGCAGCAAGATCATATTGTGTAGGCATTGATAACACGGATTTCGTTTAAAACTACGTTCTACACGAGCAATATTTTAAAAATTCCTGATTATTTTTAGTTTAAACTTCTCAATAGACACTATTAGGCACTAACAGCGTTTATTTTTGGTGTTATGAGGTCACCAAAGACAATGAGGTGTTCTCGATCAAACCTGATCTGTAGATCAACGAAATTACATTAATTGATGACGCTAATAACGACAGCACCTTAACTTCCAATCGTGCATTTAGGCCCATTCTACATTAGGCGTAAAATCGTGAGTGTAAGGATGTGTTCTTACGGTCCGCGACATCCTGATGCGACCGACCTGACGCGAGACAACTCACCCCGGGAATCCTGACGCCAGGGACATCCTGACGCTAGGGACATCCTGACGCTCGGGACATCCTGACGCCAAAAGCTCCAAACTTTTGCGCTCTGCTTTTTTTCTTTTTCTTCTTTTCGCTTTTCCGCGCTACGCCACAGCTACGCTTTTAACGATTAACGTTCGATTATTGTGACGTAAGTATAATATTTTCCGTTAATTGCAAACTTCATACGAATCTCTGTTTTGCAGAAACAACTCAAAAGCGAGGTGTATTTTTGTGACAAAAATCGTGATGAAATCAAACTCGAGTTAGCGAATATGTAAAATCGCTGGCGATAAGTTTCAAACGATGACCGAATGCTGCGATTGAAAGTAATATATGTTTTGCTGTTATTAAACGACGGCGTAGATATTTCATAAACAATAATATGCGTGATTCATTTACAAAGAAAAATGCTCTGAAAGGAATTGTATGTTAAAAGAAAATAGTTAAAATATAATTCAAAGTCAAGTACTGCAAATCGAAATTAATAAATGCGGCGATTAAAATTTAGTATTTTTGCATATTATTATTGGATGACCACCTAGCAATTTCACACGCATTTTCATAAAAAAATTGTTAGTTTTTGGTCAGCAATAATTTGTCGATAGACAACGTTTGAAAGCAAAGTTGAAATTACGGCCAAGAAGGAAAATAGATTAAAAATATTGTGCAATAGTTTGTAATTATCCAACTAATTACTTTCCCAATGGGTGGTTTATTTGGTTTTAACCTTGATAAATGGAGCCATTAGTTTTTGCAATCGCAGTTTTTAACTTTGAAAGAACAAAACAACACGGTCGCACGCTTCACATCAGCATGCTAAATTATCGTAATTTCTTCGCTTGCAAAATCAAAGCATTTAAACAATAACAAGTTACTAATTTGGATAAGCTCCAAAATTTTCAGTTTATTAAAGAGTAAGATCACAAAAATGACAACAAGCTGCTAATCGGATAAATTATTGCTAACCAAAAACTAACAATTTTTTTTATGAAAATGCGTGTGAAATTGCTAGGTGGTCATCCAATAATAATAGGCAAAAATACTAAATTTGAATCGCCGCATTAATTAATTTCGATTTGCAGTACTTGACTTTGAATTATATTTTAACTATTTTCTTTTAACATACAATTCCTTTCAGAGCATTTTTCTTTGTAAATGAATCACACATATTATTGTTTATGAAATATCTGCGTGGTCGTTTAATAGCAGCAAAACATATATTACTTTCAATCGCAGCATTCGGTCATCGTTTGAAACTTATCGCCAGCGATTTTACATATTCGCTAACTCGAGTTTGATTTCATCACGATTTTTGTCACAAAAATACACCTCGCTTTTGAGTTGTTTCTGCAAAACAGAGATTCGTATGAAGTTTGCAATTAACGGAAAATATTATACTTACATCACAATAATCGAACGTTAATCGTTAAAAGCGTAGCTGTGGCGTAGCGCGGAAAAGCGAAAAGAAGAAAAAGAAAAAAAGCAGAGCGCAAAAGTTTGGAGCTTTTGGCGTCAGGATGTCCCGAGCGTCAGGATGTCCCTAGCATCAGGATGTCCCTGGCGTCAGGATTCCCGGGGTGAGTTGTCTCACGTCAGGTCGGTCGCGTCAGGATGTCCTGCTTCGGTGTTCTTAATATGATTTTAACCGACTATGTCTTTTGGAATAAACTAAAATGCGCTTTTTTGCTTATGATTTTACATCCAGCGTAGACCAGGACTAGCAGTTCATCGGGTTCTTGGAAGGCAATATAAAGCGTTTTTCCATAAGTGCAAATTGGTTTGAACATACCATAATTATTGACAACTGTAAAGTCCAACATTTAAAGATGAAGTTTATGTTTTTGCATTGACAAATGTCTGATAAGAGAGCTTATAGAACATTGATCACATTTGGCTCTTTTGGTGTTTTAAGGAAAGAATTTTTTTTAAATTGTTTTGGTGCCTTACTCTTCTAACATCTCCATTTGATTGATTTTTATTTTTGGACTTATGGATCGGTATTTTTGATCTTGATACAGCAACGAAGCACCTTCTGTTGAACTAAAACAACCTCACTGTTTCTTGATTTTCTTTTCGTAGTAGAATAGAGCATTCATTTGGAAAAGATTTGAAATTTCGTTCTCTAACTTTCCTTACCCACATTCCATCACTCAATCATTGCTCTTTGGCAATGAATTCTACGTCCGTTAGTTGCGCTTTGGAAATTAAGTGTACTAGATTGTCCTTTGCTCACTTTGCCAGTGTCCACAAAACTTGGCCCGATTGACGACTTTGCCAACCAGAGGTGGAGTCGAGGACACAAGGCTCGAGGCCAAAGCCAAGGACACAAAAAAAATCCGAAGCCAAGGCCAAGAACAGCCACTCTCGAGGATAAGGACAGGAATGCTAGAGGCCAAGGACCAAGGACACAAGCGCAAGAGCTCTCCAAAAAAAAAAAAAAAAAAAAGGTCTTCACAAAAATTTTTTAGGCGATCTCAAAAAAAAAAAAAGGTCTTCACAAGCATTTTTCAAGCAATCTCCACAAAAATACGTTTTCCAAAAAATTTTTCAAGCGCTTCACAAAATTTTAACAATTCAAAAAATAGTGCTGTCCTCGAGCCAAGGACAGGCTAATTTTCAAGGACTTGAGGCCTCGAGGCCAAGGCCAAGGACTTCAAAATGTGTCCTCGAGGACTCCACCTCTGTTGCCAACTTTAGCTCCAAATTCTTTACTTAATTCCATCTCTATAATGTTTTTTTTTCACATTTTCAAACACCCAGCATAATCTATTACATAAGCTCGTCCTAACTTTCACTATAACGTATAACATAACCTTGAAGTGATAGAAATATTTTATGGCACAGGTCAGTAACTTGTTTTGTGCCATGGGCTAGTTTCAAACAGAAAAAAAATTTGTGCAGCTGTCCTCAACAAGATACAGTATGGTGCCATTTAGCCAATTCGCAGGAGCCTGTGCTCAATTTAAAGAACCGGTTACAGATACAGTGCCGAAACTAGAACATTGTTCTAGAGGGGACAAAATTTCCTTCTAGGGGGGCTAAAATTTTTTGGCAGGTCTAGTTTTCTCCGAGTTCTTAGTTGATCTCCAAAAAAAAGATCATCACGCCAATTCGGTCTACTTTTCTGCGAATTCTTTGTTGGTTTCCCCCAAAAAAAGCCACCATCTTGAAACTCCCGCAAGGCAAAGGAAAGTTTGGGCAAGCATGCTGGGTACTGGGCAGTCTGGGGGAAGGGCGAAATTTTTGTTTAGGGGGGCGCTGCCCCCTTTTGCCTCCCATAGATGCGTCCCTGTACAGGTATAGTTTCAGCAAAATCTGAGTTGCCCCGCTGGATTTACAAAATTACAATCATCTATCTGGACTTGAAACAGTGAAACAGGATTTTTTCTAAAAAAAGCCTTTTTATGTGTTTGACAGGTTAATGTTCGTTTGTATCTTTTAACGAAAACTCAATCCTTTTTATATAACTTTTACATACTCCAGGTTGCAGATCATTGTAAAATAACAGTTAGTAAATAATAAAATATTGTAAAATAATAAAAAATACCAATTTTTATAGTCTTTGGTTTGACCCAATCGGGCATCAAACCTGAGTTTACCGTTTCAGTAGCAGACGCTCTATCCACTCAAACACTGATCGGCACAATGACGTAATCTATACTGCTAAACAGTTTCGTGAGCAATCTTTGAAGCCGTACAATTTTTGTGAAAATGAGATAACTGCTCACATGTAACGTCACTAAAATATGACGTCATTTTGCCAAAATCAACCATCACGTTACCTAATGTTTGATGACGTCATCAACTTAAAATGAATTTTTTCAAAAACAATACTGTAAAAGCCATAGTTAGTGCTGCAATGACTTATGGAGTAAGAGTAAGAATTCAGTTAGAGGATGCCAAAGTTTATTGCCACTGTTTTTGTTTTTATTGGACTCCCAAGAAACGTTTTTGAACAGTTTTTATCCCTGCCGTCTTCAAATAAATAAAGGTCATTTTTTGAGCTCCAATCTAAATTTGTTACTGTCAGGGAGATAGCCAAACCGAAAGTAACTCTTTTAATCAGTAATGTGTTCAGTGGACAATAAGAAATGTTTTTAAGCAGTTTTTACCCTTGCCGTCTTTCAGGTAAATAAAGGTCATTTTTTGTGCCTCCCCCCCTAAATTCGTTACTGTCTAGGGGTTAGCCGAACCTAAAGTTACTGTCTTCGCCATTTTTGTGTTCAGTGGACTTCAACGGACGTTTTTGAGCAGTTTTTATCCCTGCCGTCTTCCAGGTAAATAAAGGCAATTTTTGTGCCCCCCCTAAATTTGTTACTGTCAAGGGGTTAGCCGAACCTAAAGTTATTGTCTTTGCCATTTCAGTGTTCAGTGGACTCCAGCGGACGTTTTTGAGCAATTTTTATCCATGCCGTCTTTGGGGTAAACAAAGGCCATTTTTGACCCCCCTAAATTCGTTACTGTCGGGGGGGTTAGCCGAACCTAAAGTTACTGTCTTTGCCATTTCAGTGTTCAGTGGACCCCAGAGAACGATTTTAAGCAATTTTTATCCATGCCGTCTTTGGGGTAAATAAAGGCCATTTTGACCCCCCATAAATTGTGGATTTGGGGGGTCTTAGCTGAACTTTTGGCTTGCCAGTAAAACATTTTCTTAAAAGTTGAGTAAAGATGTGTATTTTAGGCGCATCAAACTTTCCGCCGTCCTTGAGGTAAATAAACCTTCTGGGCTGCCGGTCTAATAATTATTGATGGAAAATTTGATTTGGCTGAATATTAGCAAACGGTCTTCTGCTTCGCTTTTCCTTTTCTTCTATTTTGTTGCTTTGTTTTTATTTTTTTCTTGTGATTGTTTTCTTTTTCCTGTCAATAAATTTGTGCGCTATGTTTGCTTTTTGTTTCCTCATTGTTTAACTTTGTACTGCTCATGCATGCAAATATTTGAAAAAAATACAGTAAGCAAAAGGTTTTTTCAAGTCAAATGGTGATACATAATCAGACCTTAGTGTAATTTGGGGGTATCATAATTAATCACCATATTTGGCAATGTTGCAAATATGCAACACTGAGTATTACAGGCTGCAGTTATGGATTACATCACAAAAAGAAAAAACGATGTTTAATCACACAAAAACAAATAATTTCAATGCAAATCAAATTTGCAAATACCACATAACTAATTTATTTTTTATAAGATACACAAAAGGATGTAGCATAATAATCTTCGCGCAAAACTTCATTCAAAATTAGTATCTATTTTGTAGTTGTAAAGATCAACAACAATTGACCCTTGCTCCAATTAAAACTTTGATTCCAAAATTGTAAAGCTCTTACTCCTAATTTAAACGCAGATTATTAACCACCATCTTAAAAATATTACATGAAGATGTCCTACTAAGTAATCACTGAATACTTAGTAGTCTCTCTCTGAAACTTTTATAGTGCTGATATACAATGCACCAAATAATACATCATCTTATAAAGCCACTACACAGTACTTGGATAAAATGATCAAACTAAACCACTTTTCGAAACCAATGCTATTTTTGTTCAGCAGCCAGTAATGCTAGCGATACCTGTTCAAAAACATCAGATTTTTAGAAAAGAAACATCAGATTGCATCGAAACTACAAATCCAATGCAGTAAATTTACAACAGAAACATCCAAGCATGTCTGGCACCACGAACGTCATTTTGGGACTGTGCCCCCCAATTTACTTTTTATGCCCCCCATGCAAGAAATGTGTCCCTCCCAAGCGAACAAGAATCATACCCTAAAAGAAAGCTCCAGGACCGACGCCACTGGGGTGCATTTGCAATAAAGACCTTTTTTTGTTTTTGGATTTACCCCCGAATGTGAGGACAAAATCCATACTAAAAGAGGTTTTTGTGCCGCCAAGCGAGAATGTGCCCACAAAGGGAAAATTGTACCCCCAAAAAAGCAACAGGACCTACTCCACTGGGATGCATTTGTGATAAAGACTTTTTTTTTGGTCTTTGTTCCCGAATATATTTTTGTTCCCTACCAAAATTGTTTATGCCCTCCCCCCAAGCACACTACTCTAGCGCTGGGCCTGAATCCATCAATGGAAGTAAAATTGGGCTGAAGACAGTGTTTTTGAAGATCACAAGATCACATCTCTTTTAACCGTTTGTTTAGGATTAGGTGACGATTTTACTTTTTTGCTTGGAGATAACCTCATTTCCAAAGCTGCTTGCCAAATAATAAGCACTAGGGTGGATTTAGCGTTTTATTATCTTTTTTCGAAATTCACACCAATTATTTGTCAAAAACATCAGATTTCCTGCTGAATGCAAATTACCGCAGATTTCCACCAAAAACATCAGACATCAAATTTCAAGTCAAAAACATAAATGCTGGCATCACTGTCTGCAGCTCAACTGGCTTGATTTACAGTTGAGTTGCATGGTATGCACTGATTGGTGCTATTTTAAACATTTGAAAGAAAGCCAGAATCTAAAAAAGTAGATTGATGAATTTGCACTGTGTATTTGTAAGCATTTACACCAATTTGACCGGCCAGTTGGTCGAGCGGTAACGCGTTCGTCTCTTGAAGCAGGAGGTATGAGGTTCAAATCTCGAGCCGATTAAATCAGACACAGTGTAGCCAATGACTCGCCACCGCTGAAACATTTTTTTGAAAGAAGCTTTGTTGCCTGAGCACAATGACACGGAAATGGGCCCCACTAACTCGTTACGTGGTTTGGCAAAATACAGCGAGTATAATGAAAGATTTGATTTGATACACCCATTTGCCAATCAAACCCTCTGCACACAGTGTTGCAAATTTCCAACATCACTTTAAATTGTTTTGCTCCAAAAGGTTTTGTTTCAAGTCTGACAGTATTGTGCCTTCTAAATGACATTTGGGTAATACTAATTCAGAAAAGACAAAATGCATTTTGATTTCTACACTATCTGTATCTCAAAAAGGAAACAAAAATTGGTCACTAACCAAATTTTGGCAAAATATGCTTAGCAAATATGAAAAAGGTTGCTTTGTGCAGCCAGTGGTAGGTGGAAGTGTAACAAGCTGCGCATTTGTAACAGTGAGCGTTTAGGTAACTAGCCAAATTTGTAAAATTAATTTATTCAATCATAGTTCCATTTTCAATGCTCTTGAATCTATGGTTCATATTTGCAACGTGGGGAGCTATAGGGTTAATATTTGCTGAAAAATGTTTTGTTTGAAAAATCTCCAAATTTACAAATTTAATCGGCAAATGTAGTATTTGTATTAACTTATTAACCATAAGTAGGTTAGCAGCCGACTCTGATGACCACAGGAGGGCACTCGGTACTATAAAAATACCAACGATACTTTCACCGCTACTTTGTTAAAAAACATCTTTAAAATAATCATAACAAAAAATGCAAAATTCTTGAAGTTGTATTCATGCAATGCAGCGCAAGGTATAGTTGTACTAGTGATATTTGAAACAGAGGTTAACGCGGCAAGCTTGGACATTTTTTCTCAGAAAACGTAGCACTTTGTGCCAAAAAGTTGCAAATTGAAAATTTGCAAATGCGTATTGAAAATTTGCGTGTGATTAAGCAAGGAGTTCATTGTGATGATAGCAAAACTGTGCTAAAAATAATACAAGGGACAGCTTTCTCTACTTACATTTTATTTTATTGCAACAAAAGCAAACTTAAATTGCATCTCTAAACAATCTTGCTTGATGTTGTTTGATACGCTATATTTTGTTAGCTTGCCCGTCAGGCAAATTAAGTCGAAAAATAACTTGCCCAAGGCAATTTCAGCTTGCCTTGGGCAACCGGGCAAGCATTAATTTCAAACCCTGCAGTAGGGGTACAACTTTTTGACTTTTTTTTCAAAACTAATTTCTTGTAGCAACAATCAATGAACTGTTGCTTAGAACTGCCTGAAATAATGTTTATTGTGTTGAGCTAAAAAAAAAAGGTTACGCACAAATCCCTTTGAAAAATTCGCCATTTAGGCCCCATATACTGCATAAGAAATGATTGGGTTGATTTAATCATAAGAGATGATTGGGTTGATTTAATCATACAGGTTTATGATGTCACTATTACTAACTCGAGGTTAACACAAAGGTTACGTGATATCATTAACCATTATTATTAACTTGAGACAAGTGTCAGTACAAGTTTCCGTGCATCGAACGACAAGGCTATTAATTTTGTTATCTATTAATTTATTATCTATTAACAATCTATTAATAACATCAATCACCAGTTTTCTGGCCAAGGCATTAAAATACAAATCCCTAGTAAGCAAAGAAAATCTATAGACCTCTCGTCAAGAAAGCAGCTCAAGAAATCAGCACTTGATTAGCTAATTTTATCACGAGAATGGGAGCTTACACTTTGTTGATTAACAAATATAAGAAATTGAACATCAAGTTGTAGTTTAAAAAAATTTAAAAAATGAAAATCAAAGTGACTGACTGAGCTTCAATTGAAATATTATGCAGTGTTATGCAATTGAAGGATTATGCAATTGAAGAATTATGCAATTGAAAGATTATGCTTCTTTGTGTGACCTCAAGAACTGGTCAAAGAGTTAAAAATTAAATTATTTCAAAATAATTTTGTGTGTAAGGTTTTTACATCAAATCAACTTAAAAATTGGATTTTATTTAATCTTTCATAAAAGTTCATCGAATTATGATACAGGGATATGGTGTTCCAAAAAAGTTGTATCCCTAGTGCACACATATAGCGGTACTACTAAAATATACCAGACCCTGGATCACATGGGTTTGAGTTAGATTTTGGGTTCTTGTGCTGCAGTAATTGCAAACCTTGAGATTTTGTTGTTTTAGTTGCACTTCACATATGTAGTATCAAGTACTTGTAGTAGGTGTTATGACAGATAACAAATACCGCTACATGACATCAGTTACCGGCTCGATTTGTGACACAGTACAACAAAATTGATTTCTACCAGTGCACATCTTCTGTAATAGCAATTTATGATCTAACAAAAAACAAACACACTATGGCAGTTTCTGATAACAAACGCAATAAACTGCACATGCTAAATCTGAGGTCTTTTTCCTCACTTTCTGACCTGCTGGCTGTTGTTATCAATGTCCGTAAAAAATTGCAAACACATCAGATATAGGAAGCTCAAACTTTCACAAAACTCAAACACTGATTTCTTACCGCAATGTTGAGTATGAAAATTTTTAGTTCTGCAGGTAATTTCTACTTACACTTTGAAAAGTCTTCTACTTCTTACATTACTCATTACTGCAGTACAGATTAAGCTGGAACCAAACTTGCCAAACACAGCTATCAAAAAGATTAATTTCTAACAGTTACCATGTTGAATCTACACCTACTAATCTACCATAGTTTGATGAAAACATAAATTTTTTGAATCCAATACCTAATACTATAATACATACTGTATATTTCTGAAAAACAAAATTGAATGATTAGGCAATTTGAAATTGCATTCATATTATCTTTCTTAATTCATCTTTAACTTCTGCACCACCTTAAAATTGTTCATTCAAATCTAAATGATATGAATGCAATTAATAACTAATCAGTTTTTTTTACTTTTGTGGAATAGACTCTCTACATCAGTGATCATATCTCAGTCCTAAAATTTATACTGTAGGTAAAATTATAAGATATGGCAAGATATTTCAAAATTTTGTTGTTTTTGGTGGGTACAAGCATTAGCAGTGGAGACAGTATTATACTTTGAAACTGCTTTTATTACATGGAATTAATTTTGAATAATTTTTACTTAAGTGGAAATAATTTACCATAGTTCTGCTTTTACTTGATGTGGATGTTAGAGTAAGTAGCAATTCTGTAGTTTTGTGGCTACTTTGGCCACCTCTGTATATACTGGTATCTGCTTTTGTGCAACTTAATTAATTCAACTGGAAACTTCTTTGGGCCTTTTTTTCGCAAGCTGATCTAGCTTCATGGCTTCATTCTAAGCTTTGAATCGCCAAAGTCTTCTTAGGTTTTTGCTTGTACTAAGCATGTAAGCTTACCGCATAAATGTTTTCGTTAACGCAATTCACACATTGCTGCAAAAAAAATTCACAGCGAGAGCAGCCTTTTTCTCTTCAATGCTCTTCTTTTTTTTTGCGCGTCTGTTTCTACTCTACAAATAAACAATCTATGCTGTCAAGTTAGCTACAGTCCAAATTTTCCAAAAAAGTCAAAACCTTTTCCATTAAAGCTAAGTAACACCACTATTATAAAAAAAAAAGAGACAAAATTAGTTATTTTTTACCTACTTAATGTTAAATTCAAAAATCAAACCTCAATCCCAATTTAAGACTTGTGTCTTTTACGGCTAATGTCCTTTAGAACTCATGACCTTCAGGACCCATGTTTTTTAGGACTCGTGCCTTATAGGACTCACGTCCTTTAGGACTCAAGCCTTTAAAGACTCTGACCCATTAGAGCTAAGTCCTTAAGGACTTGTGTTGTGTACGTTACAATTCATGCCTTTAACTCGTGCACTTTGGGAAATAAGTTCTTTAGCACTCATGTACCATACATTCATACTTGTGTCATTAAAGGTATCATCTTTTAGGCACTGATCCTTCTTAGGTGTTGGTGAGTCAACCTGTGCTCCCTCTAACTTTATGACTAATCGGCGAGTGCCCAAATTTTCTCTAAACAATTGCGCCCAAAGCTTAAGACTTATGTCTATTACAAATTGTTTTGGTCATTTTTAGGACTCGTCTTCAAATACCGGTTATCCACACCACCACTGATCATCCGTATACACTTCATGAGGAAATGCAAGAAAAACACACTTATTTAACTGCAATAGCTAACTTATGGCCAATTTCGCTGTTTACCATTAACTAGAACTCACGAAAACAAATTGTCGAAGGAAACACAACAAAAAGAAGTAAAGTGATCATACCAAGCACATAAGCACTTGTTCAAATATAAAACATTAAAACCAAAACAAAAAAATCAAAATAGAGAAAAAATGACACTCTTGACAGCCTGAAATTGGTCTGGTCTGACCAACAATAAAACCAACAAAGTAAATGATGAAAAGTCTGCCAAACCATAAAAAAAACATATATTACTACTTGTTTTTCAAACCACAGGATGCACTTAAAGTTTCTAAAAAATTGGAAGACTTTTTTATATTCAGGTATGCCTAATGTATGAATCTGGTTATACCCTCTTTTACTTCAAAATTTAACTGATTTATTGCAAGTTTTAAGAGCTTTAGAAGTTGCACTGGTGTTTAATTCACCTTACGTTTATACTCGTGTTCAATTTACCTTATGTAAGAAATAAAAAGCAATAAAAACCTTCTATTGTTACTGTGTTTTATAAAACAAAAAATATGGTAAAGTTTAATGAAAAAAAAAAATCAAACTTACGTCTCTGTCATTTGGTCTGGCCAACCATCCAAATGAAAAACTGCTTGTAGTTCCTGGATCCACTGTAGCAATTATTGTAACTGTTCCATCACATGCATTGATATTGCCATTATCATCAATAATGTTATAATTTTGACAGGCAATAGAATAAATCAAGCACATTCCTAAAACAAAAATCTATTTACAATTGGGTCAAGTAATAAAAGTTGTTTTTTTATTTGTTTCGATACTGATTGCATGACAGTTTCATTTTATTTAAAATTGCTGAAAAAAAGATTTAATGTTGAAATTTAAAAACTGGCCCCACTTAAAAGTTTACAATAACTTGGTAAATAAAGGTTTCGACCGACTTTGGAAATGTTTAGAATGCTGGTTTTTTGTGGTCAAAACTCAAAACTTTCTAACAAAACATCTAACTTTCCTGAATTCAAATAGCAGTTGTTCTATTAACACTTTTATCCATACTGTACAATAGGCTGTACAAAATTTTGGTGACTTTCTTCAATTTCTTTGGAACTCTCCCAAAAGTTGTGTTTCAACCACCAATTCAATTTCCCACCATAATTTTTTGATTAAGTTTTTGTCTTACGCCTCTTTAAAGCGTGTTTCTGTGGCAGAGTGACAAAAATTGAAAAAATGGCCATTACTCTGCAACTGCTCATGCTAGGTGCAAAATTTTGTTTTCTAAAGATGCAGAATACCCAAGTTTCTATCTGCTCTCAATTCATCATATAAGCCTAGCTGTTCAATTTTTCAAGTAAAATCAAAAAATATGTTTTTTTAAGATCTCAATTGTTGTCACCAGGAATATAAATTAAACAAAGTTTATTAGTTCAACTGGTGGGGCAGAAAACTTTTTTGCCAACGTTTCGATAGGCTATGTTCAAGGCATGTACTACCTGTCTTCATCAGGGCTAGAATGCAAAGTTGAAAAACAAGCATACGATAGATGCGAAAAATTACGTCACAAGTGAATCATACATTAACGCAAAAATTATAACAAATTGGAAGCGAAAAACTGACAGATTGGCGGAGCGTGATAAAACAATAATATTATGTCATGTGGTTTGAAGTAGAGTGGTCGAATAAATGCTAGGGAACTTGTCATTTTGCTTATCATTCATAGTGTTGGGAATTTGGTTAATGAAATATGACTCGATAAAACGGCGTTTTGTGAAGTCAAGTTCGAAATCTAGAATTTTAGCGTTGGTCCAATCCATGGAATGTTCGTTGTCAAAAACATGCTTAGTTAGTGCTGACTTATCGAATCGTAGATGCCGAATGTCTGCTAAGTGTTCTTTTTTGCGGATGGAAAAACTGCGTTTTGTTTCGCCGATGTACGAGAAGTCGCAGTCATGGCAGGGAATTTGATATACTGCTCCTTGTCGCATATTAGGGTCCACTGAGTCTTTGTGATGAGCGAGTTTCTTGCCAATGGTGTTGCACGGTTTTAATACGGTTTTAACATTATGGTTAGACAAACAACGCCGTATTTTTTCTGTCAATCCGGGGTAGTATGGTATCATGGCAAAGCCTTTGAATTGTTGTTCTGTGCGGTTTGAAGGTTTCTTGATGAGGGTCGTGTTTGGGTACGAGTTCAATTTTAAAGTATTTTTTACGTGCTTGATTTCATCTTGACGGTTTTTTGTGGTAGAGCAAAGAGCATTGGCCCGGTCAATTAGTGATCGTACAACGGATTGTTTGTGTTCCAAAGGATGGTCAGATCGAAAGTTTAAATATCGGTTGCTGTTGGTTGGTTTTCGGTAGACTGATGTGGAGAATTTGCCATGTTGATTTCGTCGGACCAACGTGTCTAAAAAAGGAAGTGTGTGGTCGGCTTCTTTTTCGATTGTGAATTTGATTGAGTTTTCAATCATATTTAAATGGTCCAAAAAATCTTCAACCGAGTCCAAACGCAAGCATGACGTTCATGTAAATTCACTGATCAGTGCCATGGAACCAGCTCCGCCGCAGACAAGATTGCCCCACAATGAAATTAAAAAGAAATGGGTTGTAAATTTATCCGGAACGAAATTGAGTGAAGCGCAAACACATGCACTTCAACTTGGATTAAACTTTGCCGCAGCCCCTACTCAGATTCCTACACACCGCATCCTAGCTGCCGTAGAAAAGAGCCTTACAAAATTTACTGTTGGAGAAGCCAACCATGTAAGAAGCAAGGTACTTGGCGTTATTAAAAACCACAGGCCCCCCAAATCCACTTTAAGCTCAGAAGAAACCAAAGCATTAAAAGAACTACGCAATGATCAAAATTTAGTGATTTCAAAAGCCGATAAAGGCAACACAACAGTTGTTATGGACAAAACCGACTATGACAAGCGGCTGCTTACTATGTTAGAAGATAATACCACATACCAACAACTACAAAAAGACCCCACCCCCAACACTGAAAAAACTGTCAACAAGTTCGTCTCCCAGTTGGTTGCTGACAATAAAATCACAAAAATTCAAAGCTATCGACTTAAAAGCTCCAACGGACAAGCACCCGTGTTATACGGCCTCCCAAAACTGCACAAAGAAAATATCCCGCTGCGGCCCATCGTATCTTTTACTGGCTCTCCAACCTACAATTTGTCAAAAGACCTGGCACGAATTCTTAGTGAGTTGACAGGAAAAAGCGACCACCATGTCCGAAATTCGAAAGACTTCGCAAAATTTATCACATCTATTACCATTAACGATGATGAACAAATGGTGTCTTTGATGTTGTCTCCCTTTTCACGAAAATACCCACTGGATTGGCCGTCGAAATCGCAAAAGCCGGCTAGAAGCTTTGGACAATTTGAAAGAAATCACTTCTTGGTCAGTGGAGGATATTTGCAAAGGCCTTCAAATTTGCTTAAATGCTACCAACTTAACCTTTCGAGGAAAACACTACAAACAAATTTTTGGCACGGCAATGGGCTCCCCCGTTTCCACTGTGATCGCCAATCTAATCATGGAAGATATTGAAAAAAGAGCCCTGTCGACATTCCACTCGCCACCGAAAATCTGGAAACGCTATGTAGACGACACCTTCGTCATAATCCACAAAAACTCGGTTGAAGATTTTTTGGACCATTTAAATATGATTGAAAACTCAATCAAATTCACAATCGAAAAAGAAGCCGACCACACACTTCCTTTTTTAGACACGTTGGTCCGACGAAATCAACATGGCAAATTCTCCACATCAGTCTACCGAAAACCAACCAACAGCAACCGATATTTAAACTTTCGATCTGACCATCCTTTGGAACACAAACAATCCGTTGTACGATCACTAATTGACCGGGCCAATGCTCTTTGCTCTACCACAAAAAACCGTCAAGATGAAATCAAGCACGTAAAAAATACTTTAAAATTGAACTCGTACCCAAACACGACCCTCATCAAGAAACCTTCAAACCGCACAGAACAACAATTCAAAGGCTTTGCCATTATACCATACTACCCCGGATTGACAGAAAAAATACGGCGTTGTTTGTCTAACCATAATGTTAAAACCGTATTAAAACCGTGCAACACCATTGGCAAGAAACTCGCTCATCACAAAGACTCAGTGGACCCTAATATGCGACAAGGAGCAGTATATCAAATTCCCTGCCATGACTGCGACTTCTCGTACATCGGCGAAACAAAACGCAGTTTTTCCATCCGCAAAAAAGAACACTTAGCAGACATTCGGCATCTACGATTCGATAAGTCAGCACTAACTAAGCATGTTTTTGACAACGAACATTCCATGGATTGGACCAACGCTAAAATTCTAGATTTCGAACTTGACTTCACAAAACGCCGTTTTATCGAGTCATATTTCATTAACCAAATTCCCAACACTATGAATGATAAGCAAAATGACAAGTTCCCTAGCATTTATTCGACCACTCTACTTCAAACCACATGACGTAATATTATTGTTTTATCACGCTCCGCCAATCTGTCAGTTTTTCGCTTCCAATTTGTTATAATTTTTGCGTTAACGTATGATTCACTTGTGACGTAATTTTTCGCATCTATCGTATGCTTGTTTTTCAACTTTGCATTCTAGCCCTGATGAAGACAGGTAGTACATGCCTTGAGCATAGCCTATCGAAACGTTGGCAAAAAAGTTTTCTGCCCCACCAGTTGAACTAATAAACTTCATTTAATGTTTCTTTAAGGTTTTTGTTGAATTTTCTATGATATATCTCATTGCGTAGAGGTGTTACATAATTTGTTGGTAATATATGGTCTTTCCATTACTTGTGCTATCATTAAAGTAATTGTTTATTATAACTAATGTTAATTGCTTTTTAAAATGTTCACTGATAGGATAAGCTAGTATTGTAAAGTGTTAAAAGCAGTAAAATCGCTATCACAGAAATGTAATGTATAATTTATAATCACTAACTGTATTCTGTTATTTTTACATCTTATTTCTCTAGGCTTTGAAAAATGTTGAAAATTCAATAAGAACTTAAACACTAATGAAAAGCAAGAGGTGCTGCTGAAGACTGCTTGTAAAGTAAAGATGTTGTTTTAAACTCTGTTATAACTTAAAGGCGGTGAATCATCCAGCCAATTTCAGTGTTTTACAATAGCTAAAATTAAACTGTAATTTTTGATATTTTTTGTATTAATTTTGGGACTGCGGTTGCAAAGATATTCAACAAATACAAAAAGATGTCCCCCTAAAAAAAGTTTTTGGAAACTCTGAGCTTTGTTCTTCCCGCCAAAACCACAGTAGGCCTAATGGTTTAGAGAACTGTGGTAGGCCTAATAGTCTAGAGATAATTTATTTCTAGGTAGGCCTAATTAGGCCTAACTATCTCTAAACTATTAGGCCTAATAGTTTGGAGATAGTTAGGCCTAATAGTTTAATAAGATTACAGTAGGCCTAATAGTTTAGAGATCTGTGGTTTTGGCGGGAAGATCAAAACTCAGAGTTTCCAAAAACTTTTTTCGGGGGGACATCTTTTTGTATTTGTTGAATATCTTTGCAAACGCAACCCCAAAATCAAAACAAAAAATATCAAAAATTATAGTTTAATTTTGGCTATTGTAAACCACCGGAATTGGCTGGATGCTTCACCGCCTTTAAAACTACATCAGGGTTTAATCAAAAAAATTTTTTGGCTTCACATGATGCATATTATGCATTGCATAGGTCTTCAGAAAGAATAGTACACTCAGAATTCTACATAGCTGCAAGCAAATACACAGTGGGCTCTAAGTTGTGCACCAAAGGGTTTTAAGCAATCCTGAAAAACTAACTGAACTGATATATGTGAGCAATGACCACGTTTATATGCCAACGATTCAAAACGTAAATTGATTTATCTTTTTGCTTTTTTATTCCTGAGAAACTATTTGAACTGATACAAGTGATACATGTAAACAATTACCACGTTTACATGTAATCGATTCAAAAGGTAAATTGATTTATCTTTTTGCTTCTTTATTTTAATGTTTCTTTTTTTCGCTCTTTTTATCTATAATAAAGAAACAAAGGATAAAATTGATTTAGCTTTTGAATCAATTGCATGGAACTGCACTAAAAGTGGGTTTATACAGTATCTGTTTTTCATACGTTTTTTGTACATACGAAAAATGCATTCGCTTTTTTTTACATACATATATGCAAACAGTATATGCACATTCGTTTTTTTGTCATCCGAAGAAAAGCACATCCGCAAATTTTACTTACGGATCGAGTAGAGCGTGGCTCTACTTTTGTCCGCTTCCGTACATATCATAGGCTAGGCTATTTAAGCTTGCATCAGTGTCAGCGGTTTTGTCACAGTTATGGTAGTTCTGAGCAGCATTGTGCTTAGTAGCTAGTTACGTCGACCACCTACTAGTGATGTTGGGCGTGCTCAGGTGAGAGTAGGACTACTGTAAGTTTACTATGCAGCTAATTTTGAAATAGCGCTGTTTTTTTAGTCAAGTTTTATTAAGAATTTGCTTTTTTAGCAAGCTTGGTGGCTTGTTTTTGGGAATAAGCTAAACTCTGGTTAAATGCTGCTGCTGGTCAAATCACTAACATATTTGCGGTAGCTTATTTTGATAAAATAGACCTAGAAGCCAATGCTACTTACGGTAACAATGCAATAAAGTATTGATATACACCTAACGCTTACTTATTTATTTCGTCGTTCTTCTTCCACAACAGCTATGATGGCGCACAAAAGCATGTAATGATGAGCAGATAATTGTAACGTCATATGCTACAATTAATCAAGTTACCACAAATGAGAAATGTCTGGAACCAATGGCTTAATAAATCAACAGACCTATACAGGTTAGAGGTAGTGCAGCCAAGCCGATTAACCGCGATCAAGATGTGTCCTTTTTGACATCGGATGACGCTGCATACTACAGCAAAAGCTCTATTGTTGTTCTGCTTCATTCTGATATTCGCAAATAAAATGTACGGAAATTAAGAATACTGTGTGCATACAAAATGTGCAAAATCTGCACATCGGTTTTTTGTTTGTTTACGCGCTGAAAAGCATATGCGTTTTACATATGTAAAAAACATATGAAAATGCGCATTGCGGATACTGGGTAAATTCACCTTAAATGTTTCACTACTCTATTAAAGAACATGTATCTTATTCCCAAGAAAAAGGAAAGATATCTTTCTCAGCTGATTTTGCATTGCTTCACATATATCTGTGGTGCACAACTTTGACCCACGATGTATGTTGCGCTGATCTGAAAGTCTTTTGAATAAGCTTGATAAACAGTCACGGTTAATCTAAAATCAATAAGGGCTTTGGGTAGTATTTGCTTCGTAGTAAAAATGAAGTCTGGTTATGGTGTCTGTGGCGAGGTTTAATAGAAATAAAGGAGTCTTGCAAATAGGTTGCATACCTTGCAGCATTTTACCATTTCAATGCAGTAAAAGCAAAAAATAGAAGTTTCTATGTGGTATCCAGTACCAGGTTAACAGCATTTTAGAAACAGTGATTTGTTTCAGACTCTCAATTACTACGCTTATAGCAACCACTACATAAGCTGGTGTTCCATGATGTATTTGCTGTTTATGGGCTACTTGGCAGATTTGTTGAAGACAACAATTTCTGCTTTTGGACGCTGGCTGACTTGAACATGCAAATTTAAGCTTTAAAAAAAAAATTTTTAACTACTGAGATCAACATTAGTTGCATTACTAGTAACTAGTAATTATACTTTTGGCTCCAGATTTTTTTAAAGTTAAATTTTTGTTGTTTTTTCTCACTCTTTATTCCTGTCACTTATCACTTTCTCAATTTGTTTTTTAATTTTTACTTTCTTTCTTGCAATGATGTCTTGTAAGGCGTTTTATGCTGCAAGCCATTAGCAAATCTTCTACTAAAGTCAAGTTACTTGATACGCACTGCGTTTCGTTTAACTTTTAAGCAGCAGCACAATATATTTCTTTATATATAGCTTTCTAAAAACAGTTGCCAAGACTCTTGAGTTACCTTGTTTTTTAAAGATCTTAGAAATCTATGGTTTGTTCTATGTGATGCAAAGATTTTTTAAACTAAACTACAATATGATTCCAGGTCAACATCAATTTTTATCCACCAATGATCCTTCACTTTTTAATGCAGACTGATCAGCAGCACATGTTGCATTATTTTGTTTAGGTTCTGCTTCAAGTTGTTGATGATGATGTTTTGTTTTTTCTTGGGGTTTGACATTTGACTTTCAAAATTCATGGACGCATCTTTAACCACAAGAGAATTTGATTTGTGTACTTGTGTTTACAATTCTTGATAAACTTCTATCAAATCCATTTTCTTTTCTGGATAGAAATTGGCCGAATTTTATTAAATTTTGGAATATTTTTTAAGCAAAGAGAATTAGGTTGTTGTTTTTCTGCATAGTCGTACTATGATGCCCATGCCAGCAATATAGCATGTTGCCTCAGGAGCATACTATCATGACATCGTCTATTTAGTAATTGCTAGACCTGGGCATAATAAGAATGGAATAGCCCAGAACCAAATTACAATGCCTGTTCAAAATAACTGTAGAGAATTAAGATGTGAAAATAACAGAATAGTACAGTGATCATACATAAGTTGATGCATTATATGCATTCTGTGACAATTTTTTTTGCTTTTTAACACACGGCACAAACTTATCCTATTAGTGAACACTCCAAACAGCAATTGACATTAGTTCTAATACAGCAATTACTCTAATGATCGAATAGCTAACAGAAAGCTACCATATAATACCAAAAAAATTGCATAACACCTCTATGCAATGAGATATATCATAAAATATACATTAAAAACCATGAAAAAAATATGCTTTCTGATTTTACTTGAAAAATTGAACAGCTAGCTTATATAATCTATTGAGTGCAAATAAAAACTTGGGTATTCTGCATCTTTAGAAAAAAAAAGCATCTAGCATGAGCAGCTGCAGCGTTATGGCCATTTTTTTAATTTTTGTCGCTTTGCCATGGAAACGCACTTTGATGAGGCAAAAGACAAAAATTCAATCAAAACTTTTGGTGGTAAATTGAATTGGTGGTTGAAATACAACTTTTGGGAGAGTTCCACAGAAACTAAAGAAAGTCACCAAAATTTGGTACAGCCTGCTGTACAATATATACATCGGCACAACCAGAAATAAAAACTAAGCTAAAGATTTCATTGAAACACTTAAGTTGCTTAAACCAGAGATCGACCATCACAAGAATAAAGGTCAATGGATGTTAAACTGTACATTGTACAACAATGCCATTACTTTGATGATTAGTCAATACATAGCCTATTTTTATTCCTGAAGTCATTATCACATATTACAACCTGGTAACAACAATGCTATGAAATATTAAGCAAGCAGGTATAGGCTCAAGGCTAGTCCAATGCATGTATTGTTGAGCTGTTACACCTGACCAGAAAAGACATCAGGACGTTTTTCTATCAAAATGCATCCCAAGCTTACTGCAAAACATACTTGATATTTTTTTTTTAATTTTTTGGTACCAGTACCATTTTTGATTTTTTTTTAATCTAGAAATCATGAAATATTTGCATTTTTTCTTCTCTTAAACGAGGGAGAACCACATTTTGAACATTTCCAAACTCAAACAGAGTGCATCAAAGCTGTTTCAAATGACGAACAGTGACTACAGTTGCTGGCAAATCAGCATTTTTACAGGTTCAGGCTGATAGCTACATCAAACAAATAGAAAATGTTAGACTATGCTTATGACTCTGGTTTTTCTGTAAATACAAAACGACTTGTTTTAGCGACTCAAAGCATCTAAAATGCTTTACAATGAAATTTATAATTGCAATAGGTGAAAATCCAATTGGCCTTCTCTAATGCTTAGCCTATTTGGCCTAATTGCATAATAATAGCACAAAACTTTCTTGCTCACACTGAGCTGAAACCATAGTCCCAGATCTAATCAGTTATGATGCTCTCGGAGCCAACATCATTTCTTTGGATGGGATGTTTATAAGAAGTTGTAGGCAAGACTTACTTTGCCTAAAGCCCTGTTTTGATTCAGGATATTTTGTTAGCTTTTGGTGCTCAACACTCAAAACGTTCAACCAAAATATCTAACCTCCACGAATTCAAATAATAGTTGTTGTATTAATACTTTCACTCATACTGTACAATGTAAACACCAGCAGAATCAAAAAAAGGAGACAAAAATTTTCTTTAATCATTTGCATGCTAACAGTTAAATATTATAAGCTCCGGCCAGCATAGGTCACTTTCACTCATACCATACAATGTAAACACCAGCAGAGTCAAAAAAAGGAGACAAAAAATTTTCTTTAATCATTTGCACGCTAATAGTTAAATATTTTAAGCTCCAGCCAGCATAGGTCAAAACATCACAAGTAAATTATTAAAAATTTTCTAGTTACAATTGGAACATAATTATGCAAATCAGAGCTCTAGCTTAAATTCAGGCCAATTCTAAGAATCTTATTTACAAGTCTTAGCGACAACTGGCAGCTAGGGTTTCCTTATTTCCCAGAAAATTTAGGGATTTTCGATTTTTGTTTCTAGGAAAACTTGTATTGTTATTCCATAAAATTTTCATGCATTTTAATGATCAATTGTGCAAGTTTTGCGAGAGTAAGCTTAAGTCACAGTTTTAGTCTCAAAATTGTACAGAAACAAAATTTTATACTAATGAGAAATTAGTAAGTAGTAATGGTCCAACCAAACTTGAAAATCAAATTAAGCAACAATCTAAGACTACGAATGTCTAGACCATTGGCTGGTAACAACTAATAGGTTGTTAGCTTTCCATATGAGGCATAACAGAATGATCGAGACGTTAATATTTTTTTGATGAGAACAAACCAACGTTCCTTCTAAGAGCTTGCTTAGTGTGAGGAGAATAAAATGCCGTGTGAGCTCAAAAAAAAGGTCCTCGCCGCAATTAAATTTCATTTTAGTCAGTAATTTCGAAATTTTGCTCCCAAATTTAGAACAAAAAAGGCTTTGGCTGCAAAGTAGTTCTATTTTAGTCGGGAATTACAAAATTTTGCCCCCAAATTCAGATGAAGACCAAAAAAAAGTCTTCTCTGCAAATCGAGTCTGATTACGACAGGATTTTGGATTATCTTGACTTTGTAAAATGATTTTATTACATTCCAATTACGAGGCTTGCTTCCAATTGAAATTATCTTGACTTTGTAAAATGATTTTATTACACTTATGCAGTGAGCGGCAGAACCGAAGCACTGTAAAGCTTAGAGGTAACACAGATACAAACCCAGCCAACTCAGCTGTTCAGTCATCAGTGATTTCATAATCTGACTAGAAGATAGCAAACAGAACCAAAAATGAAATCTTTTACTGCACTGGAGTGGCAACATCGTCACATAGCCATACAAGCCATGATGGACATACTGTACATGTTTCAAACACATAAAAATGAAAAAATGCCTGAATTGTAATTTTTCTGTTTCATAAAAATGAGACACAATTCTCAAAAGTAATTTAAAACCATGAAAAAACAGCAAATTATACAAAATCAAAAAAAAAAACAAGGCTAGATTTAGAATGGGCTATGCAGAATTAAACAGTAAACAGTTGTTTTTGAGATATTCCACAAATGAAAAATGTTGCAAAAATTTATGTAATTATTTTATGCTGAGATTCCAGAAAATTCTGATAAGTTTCTGAAATTTCTGGGATCTCGCCAAAATTCCAGAATTCCTGAAAAGTTATAAAAATTTTTTCCATTTTTCAGGAAGCTGAAAATACGTGAAAATGGGAACCGTATTAGCAACACCTCTAATTTCATTTATGTAGCAAATTTATCAAAAAAAAAAAAACGAAAAAACAAGATATTTGTGCCAGCATATCAGATTTTGATCATTTTATAGCGTAGGAGAAAGCTAAAATTTCAAAAATGAAAACCAATTACAGTATATGTCACACAGCGGAAAGTTTTTTCTTAAATCAAAGAGCAACTAAAGTAAACGTTTCAAACAAAATTGATGGCGTTCACATGCCCATTGTTTATGGGATCACGTCTTTTTGGTGCGACCATTTCAGCGCGACCATTTTGGCGCCATCTATTTTGTTGCTGTACTTTTTCTGCACAGATCATTTCGGCGCCAATTTGGTGCTCTTTGACAGTTCACTTATTTAGGGTTTGGGTTAGGGCTTTGGGTTAGTGTTAGTAAAAAGCACAAAATCTTGGCGCCGAAAAGGGCCGTGCCGAAATGGTCGCGCCGAAAAGTCGTGGACCCTTGTTTATGGTATGCTTATGGATTAATTTTCATGTTGTATGTTTGATAGTGATTTTTTTTGATAGGCCACACATTATTTAATACACATCGTATAACACTTTTGGCAGACGTAATAATTTTTTCGTGATATTGCATGTTGTAATAACGAATCATATATATTTTTTGGATACGTCACAAGCGTTTATTCCTGGCTACCTGTATTTTTCTTACTAGTTTTATATTTATTTTCGCAAACAAGAAATGCATCACTGTTTTGAGGATGCTCCCCAGTCAACTTAAATAAAAATACATTGAAGAATGTTGCTTCGAATAACAAGAAAATACAAATTATTTGGCTTCACAACGCAGCAGTAGAAAAAAAACACGTTTCCTGCATGCAAACAATATAAGAATTGTAGATTGTAACTAGTCATTACTGTTAATATTATGCAAGTTGACAAAATATTTGCAACAAATTAAAGAGGTGGACAATTTGCAATGATGCAGAAGATGGGCCCCGCAAACTCATTACATGCTTAGGCATAACACAGCCAGTATAATAAAAGATTTGATTCCACAAATTGCAAAAGTACATTAGTAACAATCTACCTCTCTTTAAAATCACTGGTTTTAAAACAACTATACCACACAGGGGTCGAAATTAACTTTTTCTACAACTGATAGCAAACGTTTATTTTTCCCAAAAAAATTGGCTGAAACTAATGAGCACGGTACAGTTTAATGTTTTTGAAAGCAACATGAATTATTGATAAGGTAAATTTGCAATTTTTTGCAGATTACATGTATTTTTGCAGATAAAGGAATAGTGGAACAAGGTTTGTGGCACCTTTTTATTCCTGTACCTCAAGTAGTTCTCATTTCTGAAATAAAACCAATTTCGAGCAGTATCTCTTAAAGGCACTGAGAGCTAGAGGAACAAAGACATCAAACATGTCCCATAAATGTTACAAAAGTAAACGATGGTGTATCTGATCTGTATGAATTTGCAAAGCAAGAGAACTTAAGTACATTATAGAATGTCTAGGTGCCCAATGCACATCCAGCAGTCACAGCAATCTTTGAGATTTTTTACCAAAATAATGGCCATTAAGCAACAAACCATGATGTTTAGGTGCGAATATTTAGGCACCGCTGATTATTTTCCGAGACTTTTTGGTCCTGGACTTTTAGGCGCTCGATGTAAAAAAATTTCTTTTTAAAATCATTCTTTAATTTTTTCGAAAAAATTCTTTTTGTTTTAAATAACAGTTTTTTTTTTCAAAAACAACAGTTTTTTTAAACTGTTTTTTTTTGAACTTTATTTTTCAAATAAGCTTTTTTCCAAAAATAATCTTTCTCAAACAAAAAAGTTTTACTTTGATTAAAATGTTAATAATTGAAATATCGGAATAGAAACAGCAGGAGAAGGAGCGGCTATAAAAAAAAGTTGAGCAGTGATTAGCTGGAAAAGGAATGATGAGGAACGTCATTTGTGTACAACCTTTAAGCTAGTGTACACAATTTTTTCTTCTCGGCAGAGGACAGAGTTTAATATTTTGATAAAAGTGACTTTAGAAGTAGATAAATATAAAAAAAGTTTTTTTTGAAAAAAACATGTTTTTAGAAAAACACTTTTTTTAGAAAAAACATTAATCAGCGCTTTTGCACTAAATTGTAACAACATTTCAATTTATTTTTGCTGCAAAAATATCTGAAATTTTGTGGAAATTAGTGCGATCAATCACCAATAAGAACCTATCTAAAAAGCTGCATTAACACAAGCATTAGCAAATTGAGCATGAAATAAAAAAAAATATAGCAAAAACATGGTAACATGCCTCTAAGCACGTCACAAAATCTCTTTGCTATTACCACATGTACGATCGGTGACTAAATGTGCCTGTAAAAACTTTTGCACTCCTACAAAAAATTAATGCTTATTTCTTTATCAATTAATTTTACTACTAATACAATCAGAAATCTTTTGAGCAGGAAGACCAGTAGCAATTGCCCTAAATGCTCCTTTTGATATGGTCTTGCACAAAATTTGATTGATTGATGATTTAATTATCTAAAAGATTTGAGCATTTTGCAGAAATGATGCAACACTGATCGATCCTTATTTTGTGTGGTTAGTTCTCTCATTTAACTAACAAACAACTTAAATGTGGCACATCAGCAAATGATTAAACATTTTCATCATGTATTAACCCTTTGCGGTCGAAGGGCAAATATAGGTCGCCCAAACAAAAAAGGTCGTTACGGTCGAACAACTTCAATGATTGTATGTTAACTATTATCAACTTCAATTATTAAGGTCGCCTTCAATGATTGTATGTTATGGCAAGTTTTAGTGTCAAATTAGTGCAGTCGTTAGGCAATTGTTATTTACCTAGAGTAACTGACGCCAAATATGTGTATTTGTATTGGTTCTAGTGCGGCAAAATGACGACACAAAGAATTTGGCACGAAACTGCATGCCAGTTTGTGGAATGTTTTCTTTGTACTGATTTTTCGGTCAGCAAGAGCCCGTGCGAAAAGCAGTTGCCTGCCATTTGTTACAGAACTAAAACGGGTTGGAAATTTTGGCGTGAGGAAGCGTTTGTAATGCAGTAGTGTGTCAAGAGGTAGTTTGTAGGCCGCATATTGGGGGGAGAGGGGATAGAATTATCACGGGGCCTATTAGTTGATGCAGTGATGTGTCGAGGGCTCTGATGGCTTCAGGCCTGCAAATAAGGGATACACTGGTACAGTCATCACGATGACTATTGGGAAGCAGTAGCAAGTCAAGTGGTAGTTTCAGGGCCGCAGATAAGGAAATAAAATCATTATGGGGTCTATTGAGTTGGACACATAGCCTACGTTGCCGGGAAAAAGACTTTTTTGAATGTTTTCTTTTTGGGTACCGGTAATAAGAAGACTTCTTTTGCTGTTACCTATTCTAGAAACTTTAGAGTACTGTATGTGGTTGTAATATCTCACTGAAGCAGAATACAAATGACTGTTGTTGTTTATGGGCATTTTCTCTACTAACTTTGTGACATTGATGGTTGAATGACACTACTTTCGATGGACTATTTTACAAAATTGAACAGGACTTTTTTTATGCTTTATCAAATAAATATTGATATAACAAAACACACTCAACTCTGCAGTAAGATCTACTTTCAACTGTCGTATCAAATTTATCAAAAAATAATTGTCTGCAAACAAGTACCAGTATGCAAAACTAGGGCGATTTTACGCCGACGCCAAATTCTTCTACAATTTCGAAAATAATTGGAAGTTTTTTCAAAAAACAAAAATAATGGCAACATCGCAGTTGTTATAGATACACACCGCCAAATTTGAAGCAAAACTAGCCTGATGTTTTGGCTACTATTTGACTTAAATTCTACCAAATAATAGGAAATAAATGAAAACATTACAAAAATTATTAAATTTTACTGAAGTTTTGAGCATTTAGGCTTATGTTTACATGCAAGATGCCTTATAATTTTTTCCATTAACAGACTAGTTCTTTAGGCAAAGACGTACTGATCATTTTCATACCAAAATCGCCGAAAGTGGTTGAGAACTTGCTATTTAAACAAACAATTGGCAACAAATGCTGCCTTAAGCTAATGAAAACGATACAACATGCAGATTGTAAAATGACCAGTCGGAGACACAAAGGAAAATTTCTTACGACCGCAAAGGGTTAATATTGATTACTATAGCAGTACCCCAACTGGATTTTGTTGGTGTTCAAAGTTGAGCGTTTGCAATAAATTTTTGACATTTTGTTTTTCAAGCAATTATTGAACAGGCAGAGGCTGCTGCTACGTTACTAATAAAAAAATCACTCTCCTAGCCCTAACCCCAACCCTAAACCTAACCCAAACTCTAACCCAGCTTTAACCCACACATTAATCCCAACCCAAACCTTAACAATAATTTTTAAAAAAAAAGAGTACATGAGCAATCACTTCTTGCTTCCTTATTCTCTTTATGGGCATTACATAACATAACACCAGCCACAACTTCCCATTGAAAAACTGCATACCGTACTTTTAAAAGGGGGGATTGGTTTCTGTCGAGCCGAGTCAACTGACTGCAGCAAACTGACTGCAAACAAACTGAGCGCAAAACCAAAGGTTACCAGTGATCTCGTCACAAAGTGATTTTGTCACAAAGCAAGGATTTGGGCACGATGGATCTGGGGATAGTAAAATATTTCTATGACCCCCTTCTCAGCCAACTGAGGTCAGCTACTTTGCGGTCAGTTTGTTCGCGGTCAGTTTGTCGCGGTCAGTTGTAATGGACCCAATTTCTGTAATTGTTTTCCCAGGCTGCACCAGTGACTAGCCCATATATAATAAGCTCTAATATAACTTCTATATGTATTTTCACCACACATCTAGTACCTAGCATTAAGACTCAAAAAATATGAAATTTACAAAACTGATTTAACGCACAATTTGCTCAAAACAAGACAACCGAAATTTGCCTCAAACCTTTAGCGCTTTTAACCACTACTTCATCACAGTACCCACATCAATGCAGTTGACTGAAATCAAGTATAAACTTTGTTAAACATCAGAAAAATAGTTTTGGTTGGGGTAATATCTTAACGCCCCAAAACGCTAGCACCATAAAACTTTGCAAACTAGTAGTTCTCATCTGTGGTCCCTTTAACTTTTTGGCTAACCAGCAAATGACCAAACTTTTTCGAAACAACAACATCCAAAGCAGTAGAAATTTGCTCCTTAAGGGTCTATTATGGACCCACTGCTATTTAGCTTGTATGTGCACAAAGTTTGGAGGTGTTGCACAACTGCACAATTTTAAAATGCACCCGTATGCAGATGACATACAGTGTTGTTTTGGATTCGCTGGTGATACGCCTTTGACTTTCATTGTAAAAAAAAGCACAGTGTTTTGTTTCTGACCTGAAACGGTGGATGAAAGCAATTTTTGTTACTTAATGAGCAGAAAACCAATCATGTTAAGTTTGTTCTGTCTCAAAACATGAATAGGGTCATATCTGGAATTAACTTTTTTGAAACTGCACCATTGTCTCTTTGTATGTCAATTAAAACTTCAGAAGTGCTTTTTGATAACAAGCTAAATTATCAAACCATTTCAATAAAGTGGTGTCTATAACGTTACATTACTCTCAGTAATTTGGGTAAAATAGCATCCAAACTATCGGTAAAGCTCAAAATTCAACTTGTTCATTCTATGATTTTGTGCTATGTGGACTACTGTACTAATGCTTTGTTTTATGAACTGCCAGACTGTATGTTGTGTAGGCTTACCAAAGTGCTGTATGCTGCTGTTCGCTTTATTTTTAGCCCTAAGTGTTCTCAACGACACTATCATATGCTACCACTTTATTTTTCACCAATAAAGTATCGGTTCTGACTATATCACCGAAAATTTTCAAGTTAAAGAGAATAAAACGAGAATGAGAAATATTCATACGCGCATTTTTCATTTGCTTTTTTAGGGGTTAAGATTAGGGTTTAAGTAAGGGTTTGGGTTAGGGTTCGATTTGGGGATAGTTTTAGAGTAAGTATTTGAGTTTGGGTTAGATTTGAGTCAGAAATAATAAAAAACTAGATAAAAATTTCCGGTGAAATAAAGCCTTCTTAAGTATCACATTAACTTTGAAATTGCATTGCTGATTTTTAACAGTTTTTTACTTTCAACAGTTAATTGCCCTGCGTAAGCCATCTGCTGCTTATGATTTTCGTGGTACCAGTAAGTGCAATGTGCTTTGACGGTAAAAAAAACAATCAAATAAACTACAACAAATCTCAATCAGTTTTTTCACAAGCTTCAGTTACTGTTTAAAATGATTTGCCTCTTGATATTCGGAAAAGTAGCAGCATTTTATTGTTTAAAACGAAATTGAAAACAAACTATTTTGATATGGCTTTTATCACATGCCTGACATTGACGAGTACCGTTAAACTTTAACACTGTACTGTCTTCAACATCTTTTAACTAGTCCTAATTTGCAATATGTATCTGTTAATTTTCTGCTTTTTCACCTGCTTTAGTAACAAAAGCCCCAAAGTTAGATGCCCTTGAATTATTAGTAATTTTGCAATAACTGACTGAGGTTGATATATACTGGTATTGGAAATTGTACCAGTACTAATGACATATTGGCAAACAATACAAAACAAAGCAAGGAGGTTTTTTTTTCACTCCATTTGCCCACTTTAAATTCTATAAAACATAAATAAGCATTATGAACTTTATTAATTTTATTTCTATCCAATCTGTAGTGACAGTATTTTTTTTTATTTTTTAGTATGCTTAGAGTTAGAACAATTCTAATGTTGTCTTGCATTTTCTTTGCATGGTGACTGTGAGTTTTGTGTATACACTGTACAAAATGTACATATCTTTGCAACACTTTGTTTTAATTTTGCGTAAAATTTTTTATCATAGAAAGCTGTGTTCCCTCTAACTTTATGGCTAATCGGCGAGTGCCCTAATTTTCTTTAAACAATTGCGCCCAAAGCTCTAAAAAGACGTTTATGCGCCCTTAATTTCGTACCAATCCAGTATTAAAGTATACTAAATGTCATGTTTCCACAAATTTGTCGCATTTTCTAAGCTATGTTTACTATATTGCCAAAATTTATTTACCCTTGCTCCATCAAATCGCCGATTCGCTGAAAAAAATCGGCTTAGTGGGAACACTGATAGAAAGTAGCAGACTGAGAAAATCTAGAAACTGTTTTTTTTAACCTTAACTTGGTGAGGTGGCAGTAGACTTAGATGACCTTTTGGTCCTTCGCTGTCTCCTCACCAAGTGACTAAATATCGCTTTGACTCTGCAAGTTTGTGTGTTTGGTTTTAAAGGAATTGCATATTTCGATGCTTTGGTGATAGACCTAGAGAAAGTTGCAGTTTTTTTTCTTGTGATATGACGTCACTTGGTAAATAAATAAATATGATGATGATGATGATGTTAGCTTCTTGCTATTTCATCTTTAGGGGGTGCTAAATTGCTTTTTAGAATTATAACCATGTGCCATGATTTTTTTACTAATTCAATGTCAAGATATAATGTATAAAAGTTACATTCTAACAAATTGCCCACTTTTTAAAGCTATGTTAGTCATAATGCAAAAAATTGTTTGCCCTTGATTCAACAATGATTCGTAACAAAATTGGACTAATTGCGTCGTACTCCTAAATAAATAAAATAAATAATGGGAACACTGATTCTCATTAAGCTCAATAAATTCAGGACTTCAAACTGATCAATTCAAGTCATTTTGTAATAATAAGAACTTAAAAAATTCCCAAAACCACATGATCTAGTGCCACCAAAAATGCAGGTGCATAACTTTACATATAGACTTATTGACATGTTTAAACTTCAAGTTTTTTGACAAGAAAGAATAATGCAAAACAGAAATACAGAAAAACAAGTGTTGGAACACCAACAATTTAAGGAAGTGGTTATTTCAGATTTTGCCTCCAGAGGCAAAATAGTGTCTTCCCTTGTTTGGGTTAGCTGATTAGGGTTAGGATTAGAATCGGGGTTAGGGTTAAGGTTAGGCTAGGGTAAGGGTTAGCTATTTTGGCACAGGAAGAAAAATAGCATTTAGGACTATTATGCCTCCAAATGGCAAAATAACATTGAGCTATTTTGCGCCTAGAAGCAAAATAGCCTCTGCGAAAATTTAAACGTTCGAGCTGAAACTACACCCCCAGGTACCTAGATCTAAATTCACAAATTTTATTCTCCAGCTGAAATCAATTTTTGAACTAGAGCAATTTAAACCTACAATAGGCTTTTCAGTATTTTGGTTAGTAAACCATATCATTGAAACAATTGCTCCTAAATTTTGCACAGAGTTTGTTCCAGATCTACCCAATTTAAGTGCCAAATTTCAAGTTTTCGTACCCTTAGCTGTTTTCAAGTTATACCATAGCAATTCTGGTCTCTGATTACAGAAAAGAGCTAATTTTGCTAGAAAAAAACTTGAAGACTTCAACGAAAATTGTCACAAAAGTGGAAAAAATCTGATTTTAATCAACAAAATTTAACTTAAACCAAAAAATTTGAATGTTTAGAAAGAATTCTGATTTCTATCAATCCTGGCTTTAAGCAGTTAAGTACCAGTATAATAACGTAACTTGGCTATTAGAACTTACCAATGCATCTTCTCAATAGCTGATACACGTGTTGCATTATTTACAGATTTTTTTATCAAAAGGTTTTAAAATCTAAATAAATTAGGCCTATAAACCACTGCAATATGCCTAACTTGATCAATAAAAAAAAGTCAGAGTATGGTACGTATGCTAAGTATTTCAATGAAGGCAGTGTCTAGAGCACCGACCCAGTTTTTAATATGAAACAGCTGCTACACCAGTTCTTTTTTTTTGCACTTTGATTTGAATCTCTCAGGCTGATGTCACTGCCCGAACTTGAACTCTAAATGCAAGGTTCTAAAAGAAAAAAATAAATGAACGCAGCGCAAATCACCCTAATTACGAGACTTGCCAGGCGCGTTCCTGGTTCAGTGCAAATCGAACCCAACTGCAAGAGTTGGCAGGTGCGCACCCAAGACCACAGAGGCAACAGACCACAGGGGCAACAAAACCACTACACCACAGAGGCAATGCCTCGAGTGCATCAAAGTGCCAGGTGCGGTATTTATGTCGAATAAATGAGAAAAAAAGCAATAGATCATAACAACCGATGCTGCCAGTACAACAGCTTTTTAGTATTGGAAACCGGACCAGTGCTCTACACCAGTGGTTCTCAACATTTTTTGGTCAACAACCAAATTTTACTCCTCATACTGTCATAGTTGAAAAAAGCCGCAACCAAATAAACGAACATTTTCAATTACTCTAGTTTTGTGCAACTGCTGCAGATTTTTATTTTTTAAGTTGTTGAAACATTTCACCAGCCCATAGTAGCTACCTTCACAGCACTATGCTAAGCTAAAAACTATCACAAAATTTCAGAAATATCAATACCGTACTAGAGCATTTGCACAGGTATCAAATGGGATTTTGCTGAGGGGGGAAATGAATATAAGGCTAAAACTTGTCTTCGTCTCACACAGAGGGGGGTCTGGTGGCAGTGTCCCCAGCCGCTGGACGATTTTTTTCTTTTTTGAAAAAATTGCCATTTTAACACAATTTAGATGGCATTTTAAACATTTGCACAGCTATCTGAAACTAAAAGAACTAAATGCTAATATTTGGAAACCCTTGGACAGAAATAAATTTCTCAGCCTCTTCACAGTTCAGCTCCTTCCCCTGCTTCCTGTTCAAGTTCAAAAGCATGCATATTTGGGTTTAAGTGACTTCATTAAAGGGGTAATTATCCTCAGTGGCTCAGCCAGGTCAAGTCACCAAGAATATTTATCTGAAAATGCAAGCGTTTAAGTGTTTTTTTAACTTGACCTGTAAGCAGAGATGGGCTTGAGCTAGGCTACTTCAAAAGTAGCGCCGCTCCCGCTACCGCTACTTGCCCTAAAAGTTGCATTGCTACCGCTACTCACTACTCGTCTTCAAAAGCAGCGTGCTATCGCTACTTTACCACGAAAGTAGCAGCGCTACCTGCTACCGCTACCCGCTACTTTGAACGTGTAAATTTTTTTTCAGTGACTTATGAGTAATCGAGTATATTCTGGGATAAATAAGAAGATAAATTAGACTATAACGGACTATCTTGTGAATAGCGTAGGCTACCTTAAAAACTATACATTTTTTGAAACCAGTACATTTTGGGTTTGAGCTGACTGTTTGTATATTTTTACGTACGGTATTTTCAACCTCATTTGCTCTTAACCATAGTTGGAATACAAAATGACGTAAATTTCATCAAGTATAAAGTGGCATATCTTGTTGGTAGTGACTATTTCACCGAAAATTTTCAACTTAAAGAGAATAAAACGAGAATGAGAAATATTCATACGCGCTTTTTTCATTTATTTTTTTAGGGGTTAAGATTAGGGTTTAGGTTAGGGTTTGGGTTCGATTTGGGAATAGTTTTAGACTAAGCATTTGAGTTTGTGTTATATTTGAGTCAGAAATAATTAAAAACTAGATAAAAATTTCCGGTGAAATTAAGCCTTCCTATCTTGTTTAGTTAAAAGTTAACTTTAGTTTTAACGAAGTGACTTGGCGCACGGAACGGGCGCCAAGACCCAGTACCTCGCGCACGCAACGTGCGCGAGGTACTGGGTCTTCGCGCACGGAACCAATCAGAATTCACCGTTAATCGATCAGCTGTTAAGCACGCAACGCTCGCCAGGTAACTCGCTCACATTATTATCGTAAGAAGTTTAGCAATATTTGTGAGAACTGAGAAGCTGACAATTATTGTAAGAAGATTAGCAAACAAGATAGTTATTTTATGAAAACATCTTTAGTTAGTGTTCACAAGAAACTTTTAAAATAAATTTGAATTCAAAAAAAATTTTTTTTTGTTGGGAGATGACAAGTCGTGATTTTGAAAAAGGTTGTTACTGATAAAGGAAAAGGCTTGGCACACGTTCCGTTCGCGCAAACATTTCGTAATAAAGCCTAAAAAAAATAACCCGAGGCCTTAGCCCTAATTCTACTCTAACATACATACATGAAATTATTTTCTCAATGGTACATATAACGCCTCAGGTATAGACAAAACTATTCGCAACAACACTCTGACAACACGGTATTACCACTAACCCAGGAAACACCGAAAAGCTCTAAAGTTATCCAGACAAGGTGCTTTCTAATAACGCCGAGTAATTTAAGAAAAAAAAAGGTGAAAGCAAGTTTTGAGAAAAGAAAATGATAAAAAAGAGAAAAAAAGGAGAGGAAAAAAAATTAGCAAAAAAAAGATAATGATAATAAGCATTAAAATATAGAGGCAAGATGCTTCAGTACATGAGAAGCTTATTAGGAAAAAATGAAAGAAAAAATACATCGGGATTGAACGCTAATAAAAGTAGTGCTTTATTGCTTTTGGCAATAGGGAGAAATAGTGCGCTCTTGACTCTCTAGCCAACCGAGCATCAGCTATGCAAATCGTAGCCTAGGGGGTGCTTTAGCACCCCCTGGATTGGGCTGTCGATAAAAATGTAGAATAAGAAAAATAGCACATTTTTGGTACTTCTGAGACTGGCTTTTACACGGGAATGAAATCAAAATGATTTAAAGCATCTTTTGAAATGTTGATTTTGGGGGGTAAATTTGTTAAAATAATACTCACAAATCAGTAAAAACTTTGAAAAAAGGCCAGCAACAAGCAATCAAATTTGATCCCTAAAAATGAACGTAAGTTTTTTCAAAAATATGTAATTTCAGAAATAGGGGGGTGGCTATTCAGTAGACTTATTAATTAATTAATTACGGTGCGATCACTTCTCTCAAAGTTCGTTCCATTAATTTACCCCCTACCAATTATCTTTCTCTATGTAATATAGACGAAATAGATTACTCCCAGTGATGATTTAGCAGTTTGTAAATAAGCGAGCTGAAATTTTACCATTAGCCACCTCCCACATATCCCATTTATACAATCTGTTTAATCATGTTTTTGCTCTGCTATTTTCTATGCCAGGTTTTTAAAATAATAATTTTGATCAAAAATAGGTCTTGAGTAAATTTTGTTTGCAAAAAAATACAAAATTTTTGTGCGCTGGAGCCTACGCCCCAGACCCCAATTACAGATTTCTAGCTACAGGTCTGCCGTCGTCCAAAGAGTCATAGTCGGTCCGGTCTTTGCTAAACATCGCAGGAATTGTACGGGTTAGCTACTCGACCACATATTACCTGCTACTCACTCGAACAATTAACTACAAATAAACAAGCGTCACTTAATTTCGTTGATCCAGAACAGAGTTGAAAGTCGGGTCGGGCTTAAGTTGGCATAATGTCGGGCTTAATGCACGTATTTGACTTAATTCAAATAACTTTGCAACACTGAGAGGCGAATTCGTAAGCACCAATACGATTATTATTGCATAATTACTTTTATTGCGTCACAATTTATCAGCAGAGGGTAGTTTCATTTCGGACTTCACTAGTATTGTACTTACATTTTGCTCACCAAGTTGCCTTGGCCAGCAGACAGGGAAGGAACCTTTCGGTTTTCGAGTCTAACTGCCACCTGTTTACCGCACACGATGGAGGCCGCTTAACACTACCCCTGTAATTGCTGAACGTCAAGCAAGGAAGCTGTGAATACCAATCTTTATAGTCTTAGGTTCGACCCGATCGGGAATCAAACCCAAGTCTACCGTTTCAGTAGCAGACGCTCTATCAACTCGACCCGAGCAAATCGTACCATTTTAAGATCTAATCTAATTGACAGGACTGAACATTCTTGAATTTCCTATTTGTAGCTTTGTTGCAGGCAAAAACCGCAAGTGACGTTACTACCACATAGAAAACAAAATTAATTCTGAAATCCACCATCATTGAGTCAATTATATTTCTGGCTTAGCAGAGAGAAAGTAATTAATCACACACAATGAAAAAAACGTTTTAAACCAAAATATAGACAGAGTGACTTACCAAAACGATAGATCGACATTAATGTATGAACATTGCACAAGGCAAAACAAACAGCCGGTAAACAAAACTGCAAAGGCGTAGCAGAAGGAGGGCGGCGGTTGCGATCACCCCCTCAAGCCCACTTAAACTAGCCAATTATGTATTTTAATGCGCAGTTAGCAGTGAAAAAATGCCTTATTTTGGCCTTATCATTTATCAAGAGAGTAAAAATAGCTAAAATTAAAATAAAATCATTAATTTTTTTTCT
>CAWYPQ010000504.1:0-57500 GCA_963965965.1 Trididemnum nubilum
CTGATGAACAAAAGTTTGAGTACTTCAACCTGACTCGAATTCTAATGAGCTCTATTCTTCCACCTTTAGAAGCCATACATTGCAAAAATACTAATTGCACAAACAACTCTCATGTGGCTACTACAGAACACTATTATGATCAGATTGTTGACTCACTACTTAAAGCATCAACCAGTTTGAGCCAAAACAAACCAAGCAATGTAAGAAAAAATCCGGTAATACCTAATTGGAATCAAAATGTAAAAGCTGCTCATGCAGCAGCAAGGCAATCCTATCTGAACTGGATTAAGCTTCAGAAACCTACTGCAGGTCTTGCATATGAAAGTATGATTAACTCTCGCAAAACTTTTAAATATGCTCTGAGAAAAAGTTGTTTGCTGACAACATTGCAGCAAGTCTTACCTCGGGCCAATCTTCACAAAATTTTTGGAAGCATATTAATTTAGCAAATTACAACAAATACAAAACTCCTGTTTCCACCAGTGTAAATGGTCAAACTGGCGATCAAAATATTGCTAATATGTGGGAAGACCATTATAAATCTCTCATGAATTTTTCTGAAATCGAAACGGAATCCGTAGCGAAACAGTTTGTGCACCAAACTTTAAGTAATTGTGACCTTAATGAGTTGAACCTTTTGCCTCTCTGCAATGTAAGGCTCATTCAAGCTCAGTTACATAAATTAAAACGAAAATGTGCTCCTGGCTTAGACAACATATGCACTGAGCACTTATTTTACTCACATCCCTTGATATCTGTTCATATTAGTATGCTGTTTAATGTGTGCTTGACTCATGGCTTTATACCTAACCGTTGTATTGCATCTGTGATCACACCTGTAGTAAAAAGTAAGAAAAATAGCGTTAAAGATGTTAATAATTATAGACCTATTGCTTTAGCTTCGACTTTTTCAAAACTTTTCGAATTAATTTTGTTAAAGTATTTAGAATCATTTCTACATACTTGTGACAATCAGTTTGGATTCAAATCTGGACATGGCACAGATTCTTGTGTATTTTTGCTGAAACAAGCCATTAACCATTACCATCAACATGATACTCCCCTGTATGCAATTTTCCTGGACTCCTCGAAAGCTTTTGATCGAGTCTGCCATTACATTTTATTTCAGAAGCTTATTGAAAAGCAGGTTCCTTTAATTTTGGTGCGATTTATTATGCATTGGTATAAAAACCAAATGATCACAATTAAGTGGAATAATGTCTTTTCACGCTGTTTCTCCCAGAGCTGGGCGTTTAAAAAACACACCGTAAAGCGCAAGCGCAAATTCCGCAACCAAAATTTTTCTACTGTAAAGCGCAAGCGCAAATTCCGCAACCAAAAATTTTTAAGGTCGAAGCGCAAGCGCAAATTCCGCAACCAAAATTTTTTAAGGGTAAAGCGCAAGCGCAAATTCCGCAACCAAAATTATTTTAGCTTAAAGCGCAAGCGCAAATTTCGCAACCAAAATTTTTAAGCTTAAAGCGCAAATGCGAATTTCGCAACCAAAATCTTAAAAGCTTAAAGCGCAATTGCAAATTCCGTAATGAAAATTCTAAACGTTTTAAAGCGCAAACACAAATTCCGCAACCAAAAATTGAAAATAGTACAGCGCAACTACGATTTGATTGCTTGAGGAGCGCACACAAATTTCGGTATTTAAAAAAGTTTTTGAGTGCAAATTTTTGCATAATCGAAGTTTCAAAAGCGCGCTGCAGACGATGGTGTTAAGTATGAAAATATGAAAGTACAAGCATCGTATCCTCTTCAGCTAAGCTGCCTTGGAATAAACCAACTGCATTGCGTTTAACTTTTATAACTAAAGGCACCTATCTGAGACCGAAGAAAGAATTATTTTTATTGTTGAAAAAAAACAATTAAACTCTAAAGCAAAAAAATAATAAAAATAAACAGCAATAAAAATAAATAAACACCAAAACAAAAAAGCTCCACTCACTCACATTCAGAAATAATGCGTTGACTTTTTTAAACACTTTTCATTCTCATGCAGCAAAACAAACTTTTCAAAATTTTTATTCGTCAAAGACGATTGTTTCGATCGCAAAATATCAGAACCAATAACGAATAATCTCTCGACGGTGGCCGAACTAGGAATAGCAGTGTTGAATCTTTTGAATTTTTGCAACCACGCATCTTTCTTGTAGGCAGGAAAGCAATTTTTTGGTGATTTTGTCGTTTGCTCTTCCGACCCTTTTATCTAGTCTTTTTCCTATTGTAGAGGCCAAATTTTCGGCTACTAATTACAGTACAAAAAGTATTTCGTACTTATTAAGTGAGGTAGCTTAAACTAAATACAGGGTTCAAAATTAACGCCTGCCCGCTTGCCCGAGGCAAGCTGAAATCGCTGCGGGCAAGTTAGTTTTCAGCTTAACTTCCCAGGTGGCAACTTAACAAAATACAGCGTATTAGACAACTTCAAACAAGATTAGTTAAAGACGCAATTTACTCGGTTTTGTTGCAATAAAGTAAAATTTGTACGTAGAGAAAGCTGTTCCTTGCTTTATTTTAGTAATCACTTTGTAACGATCACAATTAATGCATTGTCTAATAGTACGCACATTATATTTATCGCAATTAACACGTTTTAATCGCACGCAGATTTTTCGATTCTTGGACGCGTTTAGCAACTGTTTGGCATTTTTTTTCTAGAAAAGTTTTTGAAAAAACAATTAATTACACAATTTTGCTGTAATTGAAGAGTTTCAAATTTTGATAATTATCGTTGTAAAGCAATATCAATTTTAGTGCACACATTTACATAGCTAATTAGCTATTCGCTGATATGTAATTACTTTATATTTCACTCTGTAGCTCGCAGCATGGAGATGTGGTAGTGCTAACCATTAAGTTTGAAATTCTGATATAACAGGTTACTGATTGCAGAGTTGGAGTCGAGAACCTAACGTTCAAAGCCAAGGCCAAGGACTCAAAAAAATCCGACCTCAAGGCCAATCTCAAGGACTGACTATTTGGGGACAGATCCTCTCGAGGCCAAAAACAAGTATTGTCGACGCCTAGACCAAGGATATGATTTTTCTAAAACTGATGGTCGCAAATTTTCTATTATTTTTTAGCGCAGAAGTGTTTAAGATATTGCATTTCGTTAAATTTTTAATGATCATAATTCGAAAATGGTTGTTTGTAAAAATAACGAATGTTAGTTTATAGTTTTACCCTTTAGCGTCCGTTTTTTTTTTTTCTAGAAAAGTTTTCCGGCGCTTGCCACGCTAACAGCTGTTTCAGATACCACAAGTGTTACCCTGCGCTGCATGAAAATAACGTCAAGAATTTTGCAATTTTTTTGTTATGATTATTTTGATGATCTTTTAGCTTTCTAGCTGGTGTAGTTTCCAAAATATTCGCTAGTAAAAATACGTTTGCAACAAACCACAACGGTAATTAATAATTATGATCGTTAAATATTAAATGAAATATTTACAATCAGTAAATCAATTTTTGCTGATGCATGATTGGAAAAGTTACTGTTTGCATCGCATTATCTTAACGATCGCACACAAAAACTTGATTCTCGAAACTACGCGTATTTTGCAAATTCAGTGCTTTTTTCCCAGCTAACCTCAAAACTTGGAGTAGTTTTTTTTTTCGGACAAGTTGAAATTTTCTTGGGCAGATAGACATTTGATAACATTTGCCCAACGGCCAAGTTGTCAAAAAAGTTAATTTTGATCCCTGATATAATTTTAATACATTACTCTTTGTCTTTCAGCCGTATACAGCATATAGCAGGCCTGCCCAACCTTTTTACTGGTACGGGCCACAATTGCGGGAGAAAAGTTATTGCGGGCCTCATGCATTTTTACCAAGAGTTTTTACCAAGAAATTCAGGCCTTTTGTTAGCCGCATTGATGGCAAAGACCAACGTTAGACCTTTTTATTTGCCAGAAAATGGTAAGCCTTTCCAGGAGAAAATCAAGCGCGCAAAAAGACCTCGCGGGCCACACAAAATAGCTTCGCGGGGCCAAATGTGGCCCGCGGGCTACGGGTTGGGCAGCCTTGGAATATACCTTATCTAAAGCACACGTATTACCACTAGGGATGAACATTTCAGAATACTTGGCTATATCAGAATTAATCCAAATAGCTAAAACCGAATCCCAATCTGGCTTAAATTAACTTGATTTGCTGAAAAAGTGAACAACCAGTTAACCACCACCGATATTCAGAAAAATTTGTTAAACGACTGGTTAATTAAAGCAGTGCTTTATTGCAGAGCATGACATTGAGTGCTTTTAAATGTTCACCACTTAGTTGCATTCTGAATTCGCTCACAGTCAAGTCTGCACTGGAGAAGCATCTTTCGAAAGAAGCTGATGGTGCAGAAATGCAAAGGTTGCTTCAAATAGGAAAGTTGAAAATTTGTGGACCACCATTTCATATAGGCCTATCCATTTTAAAAGGTTAAAAAGTTTGATTTTTGGAGAGCCCCGTTTGGGAAAACGTTTTTTTATATTTGCCCACCCTGAAAATTTCATGAGTCCAGCGTGAGTGGTTAAAAAGTTTGAATTTTGGAGGGCCCGTTTGGGGCAAACCCTTATTGTGGCACCCCCAATTTTTGTAACGTTTAGTTTATTTTTGATTTTTACCCATTTAAAAAATCTAATTCATCTAGCCCTAACGGTTTAAAAGTTCGAAATTTTGGAAAATCCGGTTGAGGGAGATCTCCCAACTCAGAGTTGTAAACAGGCCGATTAGTTCAGGCCGAACCCGGCCGGAACCCGAAAGCTATTTTGAAGCCCAAATCATGCCCGAAAAAGCCCGAAAGTTAGGTTAGGTCTGAAAAATACAGCAATTTTGCAAGGTTATTTTAATTATATTTTTGTGCACTTAAGACAAAAAGTACGTTTTAGGCCCGAAATAAGTCCGAAAATTTTGTCAAGTTTAGGCCCGAACCCGACCCGAAATGCCCGGCTCAACTTACAACTCTGTCTCAACTGGCACCCCTGATTTCTGTCATACACAAGTCCTCCTTGATATATTCAATTGCTCAAACTTCAAAAACAGCACGTTTAGAGGTTTAAAAGCTGATAGCGCAGAAGAAAACAAAACAAGAAAAAAAGTAGATAACGCAGAAGAAAATAAAACAAGAAAAAAAAATCTTTCTATCAGCAATCAGCTTGTATTAACTATCTCGTGATCATGCTTTAAATCTGTAAAATCAAAATTTATTTATTTTTTGACAAGGACATGCAGATCAACATTTAAAAATTATTTTGTGATTGCACATCTTCGAAAAAAATTCACAATTAAAGCGCAACAAATATTAGATTTACCGATTCGCAAACGCAAATTGCGCAAGCGCTGAAAAAACAGGCATAGAGCGCAACGCAAATTGCGCAAGCGCTGAAAAAACAGGCATAGAGCGCAACGCAAATTGCGCAAGAGCGGAAAAAAAAGGCATAGTGCGCAACGCAAATTGCGCAATTGCGCAACTTGCGCAATTTGCGCAACTTGCGAAACTTGCGAACTATTTTGCGCACCGCCCACCTCTGGTTTCTCCATAACCAATGGGGTCAGACAAGGTGACATTTTGAGCTCTTATTTGTTCAATATCTACATGGATCAGCTTTCTGTTAAGTTAAATCAACTAGATATTGGTTGCTGTATTGGTGACAAGCGTTTAAACAATCTTATGTACGCTGATGACATTTGCTGCTTCGCTCCTAGTTTCAAAGGCTTACAAACCCTTGTTGATACTTGCGTCGAATTTGCTGCAAAGCACAATATTGTCTTCAATTGCAGGAAAACCAAAGCTATGTATTTTCCTTGTAAATTCTTCAAAACCACTGATCATAATCTAACTGTGAATGACCAGCATGTTGAATTTGTGAATAGTATTAAATACCTTGTGTTACAATTAGCAGTGTTCTTTCTGATGAACTTGATATTAAAACTCGAGTAAGATCTACATATTGCATAGCTAATATGCGTCGTACTAGGTTTTTCAAATGCTCTGTTAATGCAAAAAACATTTTGTTTCGTTATTTTTGTTCCTCTATTTACAGCATCAATCTTTGGTGTCGTTATCCTGCGTCCAGTATAAATCGTCTTCGTGTAGCTTACAACAATGCTTATCGTATACTTTTTAATCTCCCTAGAAGAATACACATCAATGAAACTATGGTTAGTAACGGCATCTCGACCTTTTATTCGTTAATGAGAAAACATACTGCAAATTTCATAATAAGATGTAAGCACTCTCCAAACGCTTACATTCAACAAATTTTTGGCTCTGCATATTTTCTTGATTCTGATTTTTCAGTACATTACTCAAAATTACATTTTGGCTAAATTAGCACGCATGTTTATGCTTTGTGTTGTGTCTGATAAAATTGTTTGTGTGTTTTTGTTTTTTCGCCTAATTATGGACCTTTGTTGAGTCTGACACAAATAAATAAATAAATAAATAAATAAATAATAAACAATTAAGAATTTTTATTTAGAAAACTTTTGCAAATCACAATTAACATACAAGTAATGCAGAACAAGTTTGGATCTCTTCAGTTTTATTAAGGTTTCAGACCTAATTTTGTTGAAATAGTATTTGCAGGTGGCACAGAACCAAAAAGGGAGGAGTTGAAAGATTGATGCCTCTATCTCCAATGCCGTTGTTAATTCCGTTGGCAGGATCGCATCCAATTATGGATCAAATCCACCTGTAAATGCAATTCCATTATGATGAGAAAAATCATCAATTGAATTTTGGAATTTAGTAAAATACATAAAGAGATATTTCAAATTTATGTTTTGAGTCAGACCTTTTCCAATCAGAAAAGCTTAGTCATAACAACAAGTAACCAGTTTCTTGGTTGCTTTTAAAAAGTCTATAATCGACAAGAGTTAAGGAGATACGGCATATCCCTAAAAATGTTAAATCAAAAGCGTTAGCTTTTTCAAAGTCTGTAAGTGTAAACACTAAACAGGTTTAGCAAGCTCAACCAATTTAAGCCTTTGGTTTGAGACTGAGAAAAAGAGTAAGACTTAAGAAAAAAAAACAAAAAAAACAGCGTGCAAAAACGCCATTAATATCGCAAACCTGTTACTTCAAGACAAGCGCAATTGACGTAGGAGCTTTCGTCTGAGGCAAGAAATGAACAGACGTTCGCAACTTCTAAAAATAACAGATCATTTTTTTAACCCAACTATTCTACACAAATACATGTCAAACAATTGTCAAAACTGGGTCGATTACATCCGCAAAATAGTGCAAATCTGCACCAACGTCCTGCCACCTCAACGTGGTGGTGCAGTCCCCTCCCCAATTGGGGATGGGTCGAAATGGCAGGACAGATCTCCCGAGGGGCTCGACCGAAAGGTCGCCCCCATTGTCTTGGACTGTTTTTTCGCTGGGCCGCCCGTTGACCGGTCACAACTGGGCGGCTCCTCTTCTTCTTATTGACCAGACCCCCTTTCGACGTCTCCTTATCCTGGCATTGCTCCTTGTCAGTGGCAATGTCCACCCTAACCCAGGCCCCATCAGCAACCATCCTCACCCCAGGTACCCCTGCTCCATCTGCCAACTAGATGTGGGCAGAGATTCTCTCCAATGCTCTGCTTGCCTTAAGTGGGTGCATTTTCTTTGCTCCTCCCTCACCCGTGCTGACTTTTGCACAATCTGTGCAACTGGCACTACAGTGGGCTGGCGTTGCCCAGCGTGCCATCCCCAAAACACAACTGGCTCCCCCACTCAGACCAGTCTCCTTGTTACGCCGCCTGCGTCCCCTCCACCCCCTCCCCCAGGGTTCCCCCCGCTACCGCCTGGTTTTTACCAATCACGTCCACCTCGGGGCCCTCCACGTTACCCTTGCTCCATTTGCTCTCTCGAGGTTGGTGAGGATTCTTTAAAGTGCTCCGCCTGCTCCAAGTGGGTCCACTTCTCCTGCTCCTCTCTGACCCTGGCTGACTTTCGCAAAATCTGCGCGGCCGGCTCCCCCATGGGTTGGAATTGCCCTGCTTGTCTTAATGGGGACCTTGCCTCTCCCACCCTCCGGCCAGCGTCCCTCCGCCCCCTCTCTCCAGCTCCGCCCCCACCCACACCCCCTCCACTTGCTTTTTCAGATCTCATGGATTCATCTCTGCCTCTCCCCTCCTTAACACCTACCCTCCCTCCGCCTTCACCCTTCCTGCCTCATCACCACCGCCCATAGGTTCACAGCCGGTCCATAACTTGCCACTCCACCCTCAAGGAAATCCACGCCTCTCACAAAAGCTCCGAATTCTTCAATGGAATGCCGGCGGTCTTTCCTCCTCCCGTCGTGCCGAACTGATCGCTTTTCTCTCTGGCAACCACTTTGGCCTCATTTTCCTTCAGGAAACACATCTTTCCTCAACCAAAAAGTTCCAAATCCCCGGTTATTATACCCTCCGCACGGACCGAACATTCGGTAGACAAGGCCCTGTTTCTTCCGGTACTCATAACACTGGTGGTGGTGTCCTCACTCTCATCCACTCTGACCTGGCTTTCTCTCCTGTTTCTGTCTCCTCTCAGTCCTTCCAGACCCCTACTCAGACTACACCTGTGTTAAAGTCCTTCTCTCCAACCACTCTCCTCTTCAATTTCTTAACCTCTACTCCCCTCCCATCAGAAACACTCCTTCTGACTCTCGCACCAGGACCTTCTGTCCTGACATCCTTCCTAACTCCCCTGACACTTTTATCCTCGGAGACTTCAATGCTCACCACCCTACATGGGACAGACTCATTCCCCCTAACCCGCTCTGAAATGACCTGTTTCGCTGGATCACTTCCTCCGGTCTGGAAATTCTCAATGACCCCGCCTCTCCCACGCTCCTTCACCATTCCACTGGGAGCCGTTCTTCCCCGATATCTCGTTAGCTCCTGCGTCTCTCGCTCCCCATTGTGAGTGGCGCACTCTACCTGGCCTTGGCTCGGACCATCTCCCCATTGAAATTGTCCTCCCCCTCTCTCCAGTTTGTCACCCAAACACTCGTCTTCCCAAATTCAACTACAAAAAGGCCAATTGGGATATTTACCAATCTTATATTGCTGAGCACCTTCCCTCTCCTGTTTTTGATGCACTCAACATCCACCAGGCTGCCCACTCCTTTTCCCTCTTCTTAGTTGAAGCTGCCAAGGCCTCTATCCCCTTTGGCCGCCTTGGTCGTTCACCCAAAGCCTGGTGGTCCCAGGAAGAGAAATCTGCAGTGCGGGAACGACGGAGGGCCCGCTCCGTAGCACACCGATCTGAGTCGCACCGCCTCAGATACATAGACGCTTCTCGTAGGGCGTCCTCAGTCATTTCTAGAGCCAAATCTGCAACCTGGCAAGCCACCTGTTCAAACCTGTCTCCCCGTTCTGATCCTCGTGCTGTCTTCAGGCTTCTCAATGCCATCTCGGGCAAAAAGAACACCTCCCAAGACCCTTCTTTTCCTGATTGCACTTCCCCTCTTGATACTGCCAACCACTACGCCTCTTATCTTCGCTCACATCTATCTCAAGCGACACCCCGTCCCTCGCGCAAAGCTGAAAGACAGTTCATGAATGAACTCCGGAAAGCTAGCTGCGAGGATGCTTCTTCCCTCCACAATTCTTTCTGCTCCCCTTTCTCCTTGTCTGAACTCTCCACTGCCATCAGCAATCTCTCCTCGTCCACTGCGTCTGGCCCTGATAAGATTGCCTATCCTTTACTAAAGCACCTGCCTGATCCTGCACAGCTCCTCCTTCTTTCTCTTTTTAACAGGTCCTGGCACTCTCACACCTTCCCCTCTTGTTGGAAACCGACCACTATCATTCCCATTCACAAACTTGGAAAACCCACTTCCTCTCCGTCCTCTTTCTGCCCCATTTCCCTCACCTCCTGCATCTCCAAGCTTTTTGAGCGCTTGATTCTTTCTCGCCTAACTTTTCACCTTGAATCTAATCATCTCCTCTCCCCTTGCCAGGCCGGCTTTCGTCCTGGTAGGTCATCCCTTGACCAAATTCTAACTCTGTCTCAATCAATCTGGGACGGCTTCCAAAAGAAAAAACCTCCCGACCGAACCATTTTAGCTTCTGTTGACTTCTCCAAGGCTTTTGACTCGGTCTGGCACTATGCTCTTTTTCACAAACTCTTCTCGCTCAAACTCCCCCCTTGCTTCGTTCTCTGGGTGCGCTCCTTCCTTTCTGATTGTAGAGCTAAAGTTCAGGTTGGTGGTTCCCACAGCTGCTCCTTCCGCATCAGACGTGGGGTCCCACGGGGCTAGGTTCTTGGTCCAGTCCTCTTCATTCTGTTTGTTGATGACATCACAAAGGATTTACCTCGGGACGCCCATGCCTCCCTGTATGCTGACGATCTGGCCATCTGGTCCTCTTCCCCAGACCCGCTCAAAGCCTCCTCTGTTGTCCAATCCTCCCTCACCGTCCTAGAAACATGGTCCAAATTATGGAGACTTCCACTCAATCCAAAGAAGTGTGAGTTCTCCTTTTTCTCTATAGATCCCCATCAAGCCACTTTCCAACCCCAACTGAACCTCTTGGGCTTCCCTCTTTTGTTCAATGCCACCCCTAAATTCCTTGGAGTAACCTTTGATCGGACTCTATCCTTTGGGGCCCATGTCCAATCCTTGTGTTCCAAATTCTATCCACGCCACAAAGCCCTTCGCTCAATTGCCACTGCCTCTTGGGGTCCCACAAAAGAATCTCTCTCCCTACTCTACAAAGCCTTTGTCCGTCCGGTGCTGACATATGCCTCTCCTGGATGGTTCCCATTCCTCTGCAACACTGCAACCAATCACCTGGAAGTTCTACACAGAGTTGCATGCAGAGTCATTACTGGTTGCCTCTCTTCCACCCCCTCATCACTACTCCTTCTCGAGGCCCAACTCCCTCCTCTAAAGCTGACTCTAGAGCATCAGACCCTCTACTCCTTTGAACGTGCTCTGCGCCTTCCCCCCGACTTCTCCAGCCTTAATGAATTGGCAATTAAAAACGTTCCCCGTCGACTAAAGAAGAAACCCTCCTGGAGATCATTCTGCTCTTCAGCCACACAACCACTCCCATCCACACGCGAGTCTCTGATCACGTGCCCCCCTTTTCCACCATGGTCCACAACCCACTTCACCGTTTCTCCCTTCATTCCCGACTGCACAGGCAGCAGTACAGCCCGACTCCAAATTGCTTCAAGCAGACTATCCTCCCTACCCCCCTCTGATATCCAAGTATGGACTGACGGATCTGTCCCCTCCCTTTTTGGTCCTGGTGGCGCTGGAGTGTATGCAACATGCTCCAAATGCAACACATCCCTTTCCTTATCCTTTTCCTCCGGTCCAATTGCATCCAGCTTCACAGCTGAAACCTTTGCCCTCAAGCAAGGTCTTGCTTGGTGTACTAGCTATTTGATGACCTGCAAATTCCAGTCAGTTCTTTTCCTTACCGACTCTCAATCATCCCTCTTTATCCTTTCTTCAGCCCCATCTTATCTCCTGCCTGAGTCCCTATGGAATGTTTGGTCCCTTGCCTCCTCCCTCTCCAACAATACCACTTTGAGCTTCCAATGGGTTCCCGGACACGCAGGTCTCCCCGGAAATGAAAAAGCTGATTTACTTGCCAAAACTGGTGCCTCTCTGCCCTCTGATGCGATTCCAAGCCCTCTCCCCCCAGTTATTGGCAAAGTCCGTTATTCCCAATACCGCAATTGGAGACGTCACATCTCCCACTCCCATCTGAACTTCCAAGTCCCCAAAGTCTCTTCGGAGGAACTTCTTCTTTCTCGCTCCATTGGCAGTGAGCTTTCTCGTCTTCGCTGCCATGATCACAGACTTCTTCTATCTTCTTATCTTCACAGGATCAGTCGGAAGAAGAATTCTGATTGTAGTGCCTGTGGACACCCTCTGCAGGAACTCAATCATCTCCTCCTCGACTGTCCTGCTTCTGAACCCCTTCGCAAATCTATCTTTGGCTCCTCTCTCTCTATTCTCGATCTTTAGTCCAGACCTTGGGGTGTGGCCCGACTGTTGGGTCTCCGCGGAGTTCCTCCGCGCCCCCATCCCTCGGAAGGGGTCGGGTAAAACCACCACCACCACCAAATAGTGCAGATATATCAAACTGAATCAAAACCAATAAAACCTAGTTTAATTGGAAGACCTATGCAGGAATAACTACTGTAGATGGAAAATTTGAGTGAAATGCAATTGCCCATAGTAAACCCGCGGCAGCTTACTGTAATGCTATCACAAAAAAGCAGGACAATGACACCAGAAAACCAAAACGTTTGTGATTATAAATTCTTCGTAAGATACTTTGACTTGTCAGTTGCATTAACTTACAGTACCTTTTTCCGACTACATTTATACTTTCATTATTAACTTATCCGAAAATGAAACTAGATTGCAAAAGATTTCACGTACCTTCCGGTCGACCCATTCTCTTCATCGGTATGTTTGGTATCGACTGCAACAATAAAAAAAAAGAATTTTGACGAAACAAAAATTGGCGGCTAAATCATAACGAATGTAGTGAATTTCTCTGTAATTTGGCTACTAAGCGAGGCTTTTAAGCGAGGCGCTGTAATGTGTATGCGACCATAGATACGACAAGAAAGAGGTCAGATTTAGGGTCCATTTAAACTTTAATATGAATTAATTTCGTCTTCGGTTTAAAGCGAGAAGCAATGTGTCCGACTGTACAGTGTTCAAACGTTTAGATCGTAATGACCCACAAAGTCCGAGCCCCAACCAACGGCGCGCCGACGCTTAATATTTACGACCCTAGTAAGATAGTCCTGCATAGTGCAACTTAACCGCATATCGACAAAAGTTCTTTTAATCTTTATTTCCACCTCCTCCGGTTTTAATTCGGCCAATGCCAGAGCGTCAAAAACAAGTTCTCCAAAAAACACTATTTTGATACATTAGAACATCAAACACGCAAACAATAGTGACAAAGTATCGCGTCATAAAAAATCTAGAGGTATTTCTTATCTCCTATATTTATGCCTATGACACTAGTTGGTTGGAACTACCCAGCTCTTTCCTGTAGATGAAAGTACGATGCAGCAAAAATTTAACACCCAAGGACCCCAGCTGGGCTGGAAAACCGGGTCCACGACTTTCTGCGCGACCGTTTCGGCCCGGCCCTTTTCGGCGCCAATAATCTGTGCTTTTTACTAACGCTAACCCAAAGCCCTAACCCTAAATAAGTGAACTGTCAAAGAGCACCGATATGGCGCCGAAACGATCTGTGTAGAAAACGTACGGCAACGAAATAGGTGGCACCGAAATAATCGCACCGAAAAGACGTGATCCCTGTAAAACCAGAAGAGAAAAGTCATTTTCACATCACTCAAATAGCGGACAGTGGAGCAAAGGATACCTCGTCATTACACGGGCGGCCACCGCTGAAGGGTTACCTTTTGACCGGCTAGTTATGCGGCCTCACTGTTCTGCCCCCTAACGGAGCACGGCCACTATGAAACTGGGTAAGTGGGGAGTGGGTAAAGACCACTTAATGATTTACTTACAGCTTCCTGTAATTCTTTTCCTACAATATTCAGCAGCGTAGTGTCAGTGGCACCAGGCATTACAGTGTTGCATTGAACACCGTACCTGCAAAACACCATTCAAATTAAGCAACTGTTCGACAGTGCCCTTTTTAAGAGCTGGAATTGGGGTGAGCAAAATGTCCTCGAACGTCACACTGACAGCAAAAAAAAACAAAAACGTGATAACCAAAAATGTCTTCAGTCGTTTTGAATCCTGATTTCGAGCTTGCTTCATGTACCGTGTAGTCCTAAAGAAAAATCGGTAATAGGCTTTCTAGGGTGGGCATTGAGCAATAGCATCACCCTAGAGGTGCTTGAAAAGGCCCTGGTCGTACATTTCCGTTGACCTTTAATTCCAACTGCAGTCAATTCGCACCTTTTTATGGTCTGCTGTATTTATACTTTGTAACCATTATAGCTTACATATTCTCTAGACCTGTCCAAAAAAAGGCGAGTTTTGAAATGTGAGGAGGTCCGCGCGTTTTCCCGTTGCATTACCTGTAAAACCATTACATACCAATTTTCAATCGGATTCATCAACGTTTAAAGGTCGCGCAAAGCGATTTTTTATTTTCAAGATTTACGAACTGATTTTTAGCAACCGTTAGAAGGCGCAACAGGTAGCAAAAGTTTAAAACGGTGTTTAGACGCGTTTTAAATCAAGGACTGTGATTTAATGTTACTTGGCTCAATTATTTAGCAAATAAGGCACATCAATCAACATAACGACACTAACAATAGCAATAATGTTTGCCAAAATAGCAACTTAGCATCACTTGCAGGCCCACACACACAATGTAGTTACTATATAGCTCTGCGGGAAGTGCAATAGCGTACAGTACACGAATATATTACAGTAGCTGTGGTGACTAAAGAGTCTTGCCAGGCAAAAGATTACAGAGGTGAAAACTTTTACAAAACGTATGGTAGCTGTAGAACAGGGGTCGGCAATCTTCTGAACTGGTGGGCTACATCCAGTCCTAACATGGTTCCAGCGGGTCGCCACCATTCCAGCGGACCAAAAAAGAAAGGTCTTCGCCAGAAATTCACGCCTTTATTTAGCCGAATTGATGGCGAAGACCAAAAAAAAGGGTCTTCACCAGAAAGTCAAGCCTTTTTTCGGACGAATTGATGAGGAGATGAGGATCATTTCAGCGGTTACTGCTGCATAACTATTATTGAAAAAGAAAAAAGGTCGCAAGCCGGATGACAATAAATGGATGACAATGGCCTGGTAAAATACCTGGTAAAATGATGACAAGCCGGATGACAATGGCCTGGTAAAATACCTCGGCGGGCCGGATCCGGCCCGCGGGCCGTAGGTTGCCGACCCTTGCTGTAGAATTAAAGTTGAAAAAAAAGGCGGCTCTCCAGGCAGGATTTATTACCGCACTAAATAATTGAAAAAACTGGAAACAGCCGTACACTTGTGTCATAAATGAGAGTTATTCTGTTTAGTATTACGTTGATAAACATCTTAAAGTGACATGTATGTTCCAGCTACTATTCAGTGAAAACATTGACGGCCTATCACGAAAGAATATTGGTCGGTTTAACCTTTGTTCGTAGAGTTTCAGTGACTTTGATTAGCCTTGTAATTTATCAAGTATTCGTATTTCAATCAGTCAGAGTTATGCCCAACATTTCATTCGCCAGTGGCACTTCAAGAAGGAAGATAGTTAAACGGACCAGAAATAAAACGAATTTTTTCTTGATTGGATATCCAAGTAAATCTATTTAAAGTGCAAATATATTACTGGCTGCAAGTTGCCCACTCTAAGGCAGGTTTTAAAGTGCTCTTGCACGAAAAAATATACCGAAGAAAAACAGGAGTACAGCATGGTCTCAAGCTGAATATGTTGTGGATTGCGTACTGGAGTTTTAAAGAATGGCCGGCATTAAAGCAATTACAAAAAACAATCGTGTTATGCGGATACAAAAAAAGTACAAGGAGTGGTGCGATTTGGCGAAAAGCAAGAGTCGGACTCGAGATGTCGGCGGAAAATGAGCGTTATTTATTTCGGAGCTTGCCAAACTCTGGGATATTGGTGCCAAAGATGCTGTTGCAACTATACGTGAAAATCGGTTGTTGACAGTTTCGGATAAGGAAGAAGATACTGCTTTTTATGCCGACCAAAAAGGCATGCTGGAAGTAGTAATGTCAGGCAAAGACAAGATCTTTTTGCAAAGAAGTTGTTTTTGTTGTTGCGCTGTTGTTGTAGCGCATATTTATCCTTCTGCAACCGGACAGTGTCAGACGCTAACTTATTGGACGATCCACGCACTTTTTATTACCTGGACTACTTCGTGATTGCAGGAATCCGCAACGGCTTAGGAGGTTTCGATGATCCAATGTTCCTGTGAATTTCTTTGAATTCTTGTCCACTGAATTTGCTGCTTGTTCGAAGCCACCAAGCAGAGATAATCATCGTTAAGCGTCTTATCGAAGGACGCAACAACGTGACCAGGGTGCGGGTTGAACCCAGATAATTCGATCAGGGTCGTTGTAAAAACGACGCCTTTACCCATTCGGCCACGCTGCCGACGTCAGGTGATTTTTATCGCGCTAGACACTTCGTGCGAACAGTAAAAGTTGTAAACAATGCATCGGAGCGGGGTGTGAAGCTCAATATTGACTGTGCCGCTATAATTACTGATAATGTTCTGCAAAAACACGATCTATTGCAAGCATTAGAAGCTCAACGAGAACAGTTTCCAGATTTCGCAAAAGCAACTCTTGAAAAAACGTTTAGTTAAAATGTTGTCAATAATTAATTTGTGAAATAATAAGGTATGATTGATCGACTGAGCAATTTGCACTGTAATTGTAGAGAAACAAACGATCACAATTTTTTGTTTGGCAATACGGTTCTTCTACGCAATTTTTGAAATTTTGTTTATGCGTACCACTGCATGATGTGTTTAGAAGATACCTTTGTAAATATTTTTTAGGGTTTGAACGCTTTATGCTTCACAGTTTCATCTGGCAGGGTGCCTAAGATGTCTGTGCCGCTTGCAGAACTCTTTTAAGTGTTTGGACCTTCTAAGCTACTATTTTGGCAAACATTATTGCTATTGTTAGTGTCGTTATGTTGATTGATGTGCCTCAGTGGCTAAATAATGAAGCCAAGAAACATTAAATCACATTCCTTGATTTAAAACATGTCTAAACATCGTTTTAAACTTTTGCTACCTGTTGCGCCTTCTAGCGGTTGCTAAAAATCAGTTCATAAATGTTGAAATAAAAAAATCGCTTTGGGCGACCTTTAAACGTTGATGAATCCGATTGAAAATTGGTATGTGATGGTTTTAGAGGTAATGCAACGGGAAAACGTGCAGACCTCTTCACATTTCAAAACTCGCCTTTTTTTGGGCAGGTCTACTGTTCTTGCCCCTGGCCTCGGATTTCTTTTGTGTCCTTGGCTTTGACCTCGAGCCTAGTGTCCTCGACTCCACCTCTGGAAACTGTCTTACTCAGCATACAAATACTCGCGTTTTCAGATTGTCTCGAACAATATGACTTTAATAATTATAAACACAAGTTTAATACCTTAATAATGGCATCTTTGATTAATATTTGAGCTTAGCATATCACGCAATACAAGCAATGCAAGCTTTGAATGGCAGTTACTGAGATAAAGAGACAGTGGCAAAGCTGCATAAAGCGTTAAATTTGCATAATATAATTGACATGATAAGGGGTATAATATGCCAACGCAAACAAGTGTAATTTATGACAACGTGGCAGTTGGCTGGCCACTACACTAAATTTGGTTCTGATTGTAGTTTCAGACTTCTCATAGAAACATCAAAAATTGCCTTTACGTCATAATTGTTGTTTTTGATCTTGATTGACTGCTGTTGCAAGCTTTAAAATTTTTCTGACAAAGTTCTTTAGTACGTAGACTTAGTAAACAATAACATAGTTCAATGGGTTTGGATTAGTATGCGTCACGTTAAACAACAACAAAAGATATCGTATTACGTTATTGTAGCATTCTTAACCCATTAACAACATCAAAACGATAACGAGCTTGGGAACTACTGTATATACGAATTTCGTAAAGGATACGAAGATTAGTTACTTTGAAGCCAGTAGCGTAGCCAGGGGCCAGGCACGTCGATTCCCGGGGGGGTCGGGGGTCCTGACCCCCCCAAAAATATGCATTGGGGGGTCCAAAGAGTAAAGAACCCCCCCAATATAAATAACATGTTTGCTATTTGTCATGAATACTAGCAAATGGCATTTCTGTCTAAACAGATTTTTCTTGCTCAAAATCTTGAAACCTGCGTTGAACAGCGCTAGACCAAGATTTTATAAAAATAATCGCAATAAGAGTATGTTAATCACCTAGCCAATATATTGCACAATTTTTATTTGTGTTCGTCACAAACTCATCATTGTGACTATGTGTCTGTCAGTGAAGTCTAGATAGGAAAGTCCTCATTGTTGCAACAGGGCACTAAGGAGCGAGGACAGACTGAGACTCGCAGCATCAGAGCATAGTTACTCAATATTACAATGGTGCCATACGAGCGGGACTTAATGGACGGTGTCATCAGGGATGATTCAGGATTTTTGATTGGAGTGGTCCAAATCACTTTTAATAATGTCTTCAACCATTTTCGAAATGAGGCACTTCTTACGGAACAATGGTATCTTAAAATGGAAGATCAGAAGCAGTGGCCTGGTTTGGCACGGAGGACGTGAAGTAAATGTTGAAAAGTTAAAAGGTCTAAATTGGGGAAAAAAGATAAGCAACTCTGAAAAAAAAAAGGCAAGAAAAAAGTGTAACTCAAACGTATCATAGACGGGGTCTGGGGGCCAAGCTTCCAGCCACTGGGCAATTTTTTGTAATTTTTTGAAAAAAAATAGCAAAGTTTATTTAAATGACATTGGATCACATTTCGCGCGTTTTTTTGAGTAATTTGAAAAAAAAACAGATTTTTACTATTTAGAAAGCCAATTGAAAAATTAAATTGTTTAATTATCTTTTTACTTTTAAATTAAGTCCAAAACACGTTTAAAGTTTTGCATTTTCGGGTGAAATTTTGTATGTGATTTGTCCTAGGTTGGCGGAAGTAAGGCACATTGTCTCCTGCGATCCTAGATAATAACCCACTCGAAGATATTCCTAAAGAGATTTTTGTTTGTCATAAAAATAACCTGTTGTAGGAGTACATGTAACTACTTAGAGGTCCAGCCCCCTTTAATTTAAATTAAATTAATTGTTCAATGCACATTTTCGCAAGCTTACTTTTTTTAAAAGCATTTTGCCGCTTAAAAACAGGTGAGGTGGAGGTGAATTGTTATTGAAAGTTAATTGGTACAATAGATGGTTTTGGTAAGGCCTATAACTAATCATGTTTTTGCCCAGGCTAGATTTACATTTCGCGGAGCCCCAGGCACTTTGGTGATTTTCACTGTCAATATAGATGAAGACAAAAAAAAACTCTTAGGCCCACCATTTAAGCGCGAGACCCCCTGGCGCTGAGCCATTAGTAAATCCGATTGTGGTTATTGTATTACGTTCATAAAAAGGTTAGATAAGCGCGTGAGATTGCAATTTTTATGACACAACTCTTGATTTCACCCGAGCTATACACTTAAATTTGTCGGCAAAATTTTGAATTGAGGAGGCTCGGGCCCACCCATCGTCCATATTAATATTATGGGTAATTACTGTTGAACGCGTGCATTTTTGTAAGAAATGCTAAAAGCAAGTAAAACCGAAAAACAGTACACTGTTAAAAATTTTTCCCGTAAATATTACAAAAATCCTGGCAGCAATTTGAAGGTCCACCCGTACGCAAGAAAACGGATTTTTACCAGTAACTTTCAACCTAACAATAGCTAGTAAAATTTACTATATGGCTTGGCAGCAATTTGAAGGTTCTCCAGTATTTCAAAAAACGGGGTTTTACTAGTAACTCTTTAACATAAACATGTTGAGTTAAATTTACTGTGCAGCTTGGCAGCAATTTGAAGGGACACCCGTATTTTAAAAAACGGGGTTTATCAGTAACTTTGTAACCTAAAAATGTTTAGTTAAATTTACTTCGAGGCTTGGCAGCAATTTGAAGGGACACCCGTATTTTAAAAAGCAGGGTTTTATCAGTAACTATTTTACCTAAAAATGCTCAGTTTAATTTACTATATCGCTTGTCAGTAACTTAAAGGTACACACGTATTTCAAAATACTATAATTTATTAGTAGTTTTCACATACCGGTAACAATTAAGCAGTTGCATTTACAGTATCTCCAAATTAATGTTTACTACCAACTTAAAGAAATATGAAAATACAGTTCGAACTATTATACTTTCACTTTGGACTCGATCAATTCAACACAGTGATAACTTTCTATTGGCACAAGCTTTCGCGGAGTCCCGCAGGTTGTAGTACACTTCCTAAGTAAAGTTGCAGTTGGTTCTATTTGGTTCAATTTTTTATGGCAAACTGAAGAAGCAACTGTAATATCGCTCAGGAAGCCCACTACAACCTACTGGACTCCGTGAAAACTTGTGCTGAAAGAAATATATCACTGAGATGAACTGATCCAATCCAAAGTGAAGAGAACAGATTCAACAAAAAACAAACAGATGAACTATAAAGTACAATATGCCAATATTTTCTTACGATTGTTAGGGGTTAAATAAATGGTGAAACACAACAACATGCACATTGCACAGTGATAAATAAAGCACAAAAAAGTTCAAAAAAATGAACCCCATAAGAAAGTCAGCGATGACTGCAAGACTTAAAAGGATATTTAAGTCAAATTATTCACTTTTAACCAAAATGTTGAAAAAAACCTAAAACGCATTCCTACCAAATTTGAACTTTCTACATCTTGCCGTTTTCGACATATTACTGTTCAAAATTAGCAATTTTCCGCTAATTTCAGTGTTGCCATTTTGTCAGTATTGAGACAGAAGATTAACTTTTGGAAAAATCGCTTGTGTTAACTTGAAAAGCAGCTAAGTCACAATTCTAACCGTTTACATTGTTTTGACAACAACACAACCGAAAGTACTTATTGAGGGTTACGAACATGCAGAAACTTTTTGAAATTTTGTTTATAGCTTGCAATGGCAACTCTGGCAAAATTTTTAAGAAAAAGCCTTTCGAAGTGGCAATCTACACTGCTATAGCTCAAGAACGGAAGGGTATAGAACGCTCAAATTGGGTGAAGTTAGTTTTCAGATAGCCGAAATATTTAGAGAAAACGGAGCAAACAATTTTTTGACTTGATTGCCCTTTTAACATTTTTTTTGTATACACAGTTTTCGTTCTTTTTAGCATACCGTATTTACTCGTTTTGTAGCCCGGGCCCTTATTTTTTTCAATCAAACTCACTACCGGGCCCTTATTCAAACGGGCTCTTATTCAAGCACAGGCGCTTGTTATTTTCAAAGTAAAATTATGAACAAAAATTATCGTTGAAGACAAATATTTCACGACATTAATCCTTTTTTTATGTCAATTTTTTCACGTCAAACGCAAATTATTGACGTCTTAAGAGTAATTCCCTCATATTAATTTATATCACTAGCAAGAAATAACAAATCAAATTTATATTTATTCAGCAAGTGGTACGTTCTCTACCCCTAAAAAATCAGCTTTTACACCGGGCGGGTATTAAAGCACGGGCCCTTATTTATTTTTTTGTTCTGCTCACACGGGCGGCTATTCAAACGGGCCCTTAATCAAGATCGGGCGGTAAAACGAGTAAATACGGTACACAGAAAGCAACTGTTTCTATGTATTATGCCTCAACATAAAGCATTAAAATACACAAAAATAATATAAACGAAAGGAAACCTGAAGTTTTAAAAGGATCTAAACTCTAAAGTCAGCAAGTGTTGAGGTTGATCTAAAAAATCTTAAAATCAAAAATGAATTAACGCCATATGATCCCATTCCCGCTCCTAAGCTCAACAGCCGAGATGAAGCACACGATGTCACGTTTGTGGCCCTACGATGAAAATTTTTTTTAATTAAGGATTTTTTGAACAAATATAATACTTATTGACTGCGGACAAGTTTATAATTATTTCTTATGCTTTCGCTGAGGTTGCTTCAGTTGAAGCCCTGTTTTTTCGAATAAGAAATAAGATTGTATACTTGGGATTCATTCTGACTTCGTTGAAAGACTTTTCTTGTCTTTGATCCACGCGAAATACCTAAATACAAAAATCTTAAATTGGCAATTTTACTATATAGTGTAACATGCTGATTTGTTATGCTTTGAGAAAAGTGCTTAACGAGATTCCCCATCTTTGAATTATAGACAGATAACGGCCTGTCCGATGACAATGAGGTTACTTTAATTGTTTTGCGTGCTTCTGGCCTAAAGGCTACCAGCGCGGAAGCCTAGGAAGAGCCACCAGAACGGCAACTACTTGAAACAAGCAATGCGAAAAAATTGTCTTTCCACAAAATTCGAACCTGCAGCCTTTGGATTACCGGTCCACTGCTCTACTACCTGAGCTAGAGAAGACGTCTCCTTACATGCTTAATTTAGGATATTTAAATCCAGCAACTTGCTAAATCTATAATTTTAGTAATAAGTCAATTATGATGTTTTTGAAGTTTGCAGGCCAGAGTTTTAATGTTCAATCGTTTTGCGTGCTTTTAAATTAAGCATGCAAGAAGACGTCTTCTTTAGCTCAAGAGGTAGAGCAGTGGACCGGTAATCCAAAGGCTGCACGTTCGAATCCTGTGGGAAGACAATTTTTTCGCATTGCTTGTTTTAAGTAGTTGCCGTTCTGGTGGCTTTCCCTAGGCTTTCATGCTGGTAGCCTTTCGGCCAGAAGCACGCAAAACGATTAAACATTAAAACTCTGGCCTGCAAACGTCAAAAACATCATGATTGACTTATTATTAAAATCAGAGGTGGAGTCCTCGAGGACACATTTTGAAGTCCTTGGCCTTGGCCTCGAAGGTCAAGTCCTTGGCCTTGGCCTCGAAGGTCAAGTCCTTGGCCTTGGCCTCGAGTCCTCAAAAATTGGCCTGTCCTCGGCTCGAGGACAGCAGTATTTTTTGAATTGTTATTTTGGAAAACGTTTTTTTGTGGAGATCGCTTAAAAAATTTTTGTGACGACCTTTTTTTTTTTTTTGAGATCGCGTGAAAAATTTTTGTGAAGACCTTTCATTTTATTTTTTTTTTGGAGAGCACTTGCGCTTGTGTTCTTGGCCTCGAGCATTCCTGTTCTTGGCCTCGAGAGTGTCTGTCCTCGGAAAGGCTGTCCTTGGCATTGGCCTCGGATTTTTTTTGTGTCGTTGGCGTTGGCCTCGAGCCTAGTGTCTTCGACTCCACCTCTGATTAAAATCGCAGAGGTCACTTTGTCATCTAACCACCGAATTAACTAGGCAAATATTATGCACATTATACCTACGCTGAATTGAAAGAAATATATTAGTCTAAAAAAAAAAAACAAGATAAAAACTATACCTATGACACAGATTAAGAGATGATACCTTCATATAAAATTACCTCTGAAAAATTCCTGTGTCAGAGCAACAGCCGCAAGATATTCCATATTCATTACATAGTAAGCCCAAAACTGATGAACAAAAACGTGGAGAAACTTGTCCATCTTCAACACAACTTGATTTTCAATTGCAACATACACATTTTTCAATAATGACAGAGTGTCATCTAAAAATAAATACGGATAAGTTTTTTCTGTGCTAATACAACCCAAGTCAAATCTATTGGTGTCCTAACTTGGGGAAATTTTGGTTTAGATAGAATTTTTAATTCGTAACTGGGACACAAGCATTTAGTTCCTGGTATGGCCATTAAGAAAGAAATGTTTTGTTTCATGTTGTGCATTCTCGTGCAGACACAGCAAACCTTGAAAAGGATCAAAAATACGGCAAATCTTAAGCAATGTGGAAACAACATTTAAAGCAAGCTTACTTAACCAGCATAAATTGCCAAAAAAGTAATGCAATGAACAGATAAAAAAGCCAACTCAAGTCCTCTTTCACCTTTCGATAATTAGTTTATGAATTATATCAACACTTTTCTGGTTGCAAGCAGTTCTTTGAGCATTGCAAACCATTTGTAGCGAACTATAGATTGTTTCGCACACAAGGTGTATTTGCCTGCGAATTGCTACAAAAACATAATGACAAAAATAATCTTTCTTGTACATAGACGAATCCAGAAATTTTTGGAGGGGGATCCGGTCCAGGTATAACTTTTTTGCAAACGTTTTTGTTCGATTCCCCCTTCAGTTAAATAGTTTTAGGTGCAACCCAGACACGCAACTGGATTTTGAATTATTTTTCAAAATTTTTTTGAAAAACATTTGCTTTGAAAAAGAAGTTTTTTTGAAACAAATATCTTGATAATAATTTGATTGGGATATTGTGACGTTTGCACGCCAGAGTTTTAATGTTTATTCGCTTGCGTGCTTCTGGCCTAAAGGCTATCAGTGCCGAAGCCTACGGAAAAACCACCAAAACAGCGACTACTCAAAACAAGCAAAGTGAAAAAGTTATCCTCCAACAAGATTTGAACCTGCAGTGTTTAAATAGGTAGCCTTTGGATTACCATTGCAGGTTCGAATCCTGTGGGAGGGTAACTTTTTCGCATTGCTTTTTTAAAGAATTTGCCGTTCTGGTGGTCTTCCCAAGGTTTCGGCGCTGGTAGCCTTTAGGCAAGAAGCCCGCAAAACGATTAAAAAAATTTTTTTTTGAAAAAAAATTTTGGAAAAAAATTGTTTTCAATTTTTTTATCTCTGGCGCCTAAAAGCCCCCGCGACTAATCGGCGGGGAATAAACGTCCCGCATCCAAACGTCCGTGCCTAAAAGTCACAGTCCACACATACATGCTTGGACCGAATGATGCTGTCGATAATACTGACAGAAGTTAATCACTTATTTTAACTCACTTTGCGTGATATATCACTAGGCTCTCTTCTTCAAAACATGTTGCAGCCAGCTTCGGCCAACTTTTGTCATCACAAAAATGTTGAGCAGTATGTTTCAGTGACAAATAAGCAACGTAAGTTGAAATCACTTTATAAGAGTCAAAGCCAATGTAAGGACATCTTACGTTGAATCCTTTTTTGATGTGCTGTTCAAATGCGAGATAAGTCGCCGTGATGAGCAAAACTTTACACTGCAATGCCAAAGGTTTCAATCAAAATTCATTGATAGCAAATTTCACTTATATTATGACAAATCAATCACAAACTAAAAACAAAGTATTATCACTAGGTTTTTGTACCGTATTTTTCAGACAATAAGACACACCGATGTATAAGGCACAGTATCAATAAATGGGCTTTTTATTTCCATTATTTCTTTATATAAGGCGCTTTAAATGAAATGCAGCTTACAAAGCTATATAAACTGTACAACTGTAAAGCTCTAAATAACTCTGAATTACGTAAATCATGACGAGAAAGCGAGTAAAGCATGATTCATATATCAGGCACACCTTCAGTTTCTTTGAAATTTTGAGTATTTTAGGTGCGCCTTATCTATGGTCCAAAAAATAGGTATTTTTGGAATAGCCCAGAGCAAGTCAAATTGTCAAAAACCAGGGTGGTTTCTACCAGGGTGTCGAACCGTTTCAAATAACGGTTCGGGTTCAGGTTTAGCTCCTGCTCAAAATATTTTAGCGGTTCAGGTTTGGTTCGGGTTCACTTGAGCACCATTTTCGAGGTTCAGGTTTGGTTCAGGTTCACTCAAGTAAAATATTACTGGTTCAGGTTCGGTTCGGGTTCATTGACTTAAAGTTTAACTATCGTTACTCGTTTCGTCCAGAAAAAAAAAGGAGAAATTGCTGATCCTGTTGATGATCACCACTGCTCTTATTGTGCGTGTACTAGCGCCAGCGGCATCCGGATATGAAAAAATATATTCTTACTTTTGTTAGGGGTTCAGGTTCGGTTCAGATTCACTTGAGCACAATTTTGAGGGTTCAGGTTTGGTTCAGGTTCACTGAAGTAAAATTTTGCTGGTTCAGGTTCGGTTCGGGTTCACCAAAATGAAACGGTTCATTCGGGTTTACGGTTCGGTTCGACACCCTGGTTTCTACAGTAGTTAGACTTTTTTTAAAAAATCTGCAGCTCTATTGAATTATGCCATACTCATCTCCACCAGACACAAATATACTTTAGTGCTACACGCATATCCTAATTTCTCATAGGCTACCACATTTTTCGGACTCTAAGGTGCACAAGTTCATAAGCCGCAGTATTGATAAACGACCTTTGTTGCTTTTATTTCCTTATATAGGTCGCTTTAAATGATTTTCAACTTACAAAGCTCAAAAAACTGCAACAAAGCTCAAAATAACTCTAAATTAAATCGTAGAGAGAAAGACTAAAAGAGTGTAACCTGATCTAGATAGCACAACTTAAGCTTCTGAAAAATTTCGAGTATTTTAGTTTTACATACACCTTATGGTCTTAAACACCGTATAAAAATTTGCCAAATCCTAATTAGCAGGCTACTCTAACCTCAATCTTAATTGTAACCAATACCCTGTAACATAACACTATCTGCTATTACGTACCGGTTACTGTAACTAACTGCAACTTAAATCAATGCAGCCCGAAAAACATTTGCCTTCCCCACTCGAGAAAATTACAAGCACGGTTTTATTGGTAGCCCTATGGAAACCTGGCAATCATACTAATTTTTACTCTTATTGCTAAGTGGCAACCATACAGTTTGATTATAGGCTATCATATCGAACAGACTAAAACTATTAAACTACCAGTACCACTGTAGGCTACCAAATAGCAGAATAAGCAGTTTCATTTTTTAATTACTGCTGGCTATTTTCAACCGGTTCTTTGAACCTGTAATCCAGAATCTGGTAATGAAATTCTACGAGCGTCTTCGCATGAACCGGATGAATTGCACCACTAGCCTAAGTCTAGGCTACTGATCTGGCATCTGTTGATATTCTACCCTAATCTACTAATTGTAACCTACATTCAAGTAAATACAATGTCGAGTAATAAACCCGAATACTGAGCCTTAACCAACTAAACTAAAACTCTACAATCCTTCGCCCCCCACTCCAACCAAGCTTCAACCGATAACTGATCAAAGTGCTAACTTTTGAAACTTTGCTTTCACCTTATTGGATTTTGGAAAATCACGTGACATTCGAAAAATGGCGAGTTGGTAAAGTTTACCACATTTTTGCCGTTTCTAAACAATAAGGGCGCAAGAAGGCGTTTGCTAAATTTCATCTCCACAAAGTTGTATTTTGAAGCTTTCCTCATTTGGATTTTGGTTTTTAGGCCAGTCGTTACTGGCTGAATGCAGCGATTCCATTAAACTCTGATTAAACAACTACTTTTAAACAAATTTATTTTACCTCTTCCGTCATGGAATGATAAGAAGAAAAAAATACACAAACAGCAATATTTTTAAACAGTTGTGGATGACATAGCATTGGGATTTTTCTTCGATGAATTTGTGGATTTGATGTTCTAGATTTTTAATAGTTTAATTCGGACATCTCTGATTGCGATCTGAGCTGTGTAGTGTGTAAATTGGATGCAGGTCAGGATTTTAACACCTGGATAATTTGGTTGTTTTTTTCACATTGAGTTTGGAGGCAGATCAATTATTTTTAATTCTGGATTTGCATTTTTTTTAAAATGCAGCACCTACAAAAAAGGGGAAATTTTTGTTAAACTATTTTAAATGCTCCGATAAATATCGAATCAAGCGTTTATTTAGTTTTGTAGTTATATTTAGGCTGCACATTACGCTGTAGCTATTGTTTCATAGCCATAGCTTAACATACAAACTTACGATACAAAGTACATAAAATAGTCATGTTCTGTAATTTTACTTGCAATTAAAATGTAAAAAATTTAAACCAATAATAGTAGTATTTTTTATTCGCAACAAACCGTAAAAATTATCTGGTAAACGAATGTTAATTTTACAAATTAGCTGATTAAAACAAACTTTAAAACCGTAAAAACAACTACATGTTACGTTATAGTATAAAGTTGCTGCAAAAGTCACTGTAAAAGCATTTACTAAAATTATGTAATTTTTCTTACAGTTAAAAAGTAGTAAAAATTAATGCAAAACTAATAGTAAGTCGTTTATCGTAATTATATTGTTCAAAAATTCGCGATTAATGCATGCTAATTTTACAAATTAGCTAATTAAAACAAAAATTAAATCCTTAAAAATAATTACGTATTAACTTGTAGTTTAAAGTTACTGCAAAAGTGACCGTACAAAAATGTACCAAAATTTTGTAATTTTGCTGACAATTAAAATGTTAAAGCAGTTAAGGCAAGCATAACAGTAAAACTTTTGATCGTTAATAACCCGTTCGAAAAGTTACCGTAAACGTATGTTAATTTTGCAAATTAGCTAATTAAAATAATGATTATAACCGTAAAAGTACTTACAAATTAAATTGTACTTCGAAATTACAGCAAAAGTTTGGTACAAAAAAATACCTTTATTTTAGTAATTTTGCTTACAGCAAAAATGTAAAAAAAAATGCTATAAACCTTATAGTCAAACGAAATACTCTATATAAAGTTATGAAACTTTACGGTAAAAATATGTTAATTTTACAAAATAATTAAGTTAAAGCAACTAACAAAACCGTAAAAAAAGTTACAAATTAAGCTGTATTTAAATTTTACTAAAATTTTCACTGTAAAATGTACCAAAACATCTGTGATTAAAAAACCGTAAATTTAGTTACCCTTTCTGTTAAAGTAAATATTACGAAAATTTTTAACAGTGTAGGCTTTGTTTCAATATTTTTATCATTGAGGGCATTTTAATTGGGGGGGGTGCTGCCAGTGCCGTCGCTACGGGGGGGCAGGGGGCCGTGCTCCCTCTAACAACTGCTTGTGCCCCCCCTCATTGTGTTTACTCAAAATACTGTTTTTGGAACGTCACGTTAACGGAAAGACAGCAGACAATAATGGAAAAAAATAATTACGTTCAAAGTTATTCTCTTTTGATATTTTGTCGATTCTTTGCGAAATTGCTGGCAAGCAACTGCTGTACATATATTTGAAGCAATAGTCTGTCTGATTAACATAAGCCTGAAGAATCGTTACCGGTACTTCGTTAGTGATAATGACATGAAACAATACGTGAAAACATTTTTGTCAAAGACCAGCTGTTTTAATTTTTAGAGCACACTCAAGATTTTGAGGTTGCAGTTAGTGGCGCAACCAGGTTGAAGGGGCTTACGCCCCCAAAGCCAAGTCACTTAGAAAATTTATCCTCAAAATGCGAGCGTTTAAACGCATTTTAGACTTGAACTGAAGTAAGTGGGGCTGAAGGGGCTAAGCAATTTAATTCTTTAAAATGGCTTCTGAATTTTAGCAATTTATTTATTCATATGGCTTCAAAAAAAGCGAAATGTGCTTAAATTGCGTTAAAATTGCTATTTTTGGCTGCAAAATTATAAAAATTGCCCAGCAGCTGGGGACTACACTCCCAGGCCCCGTCCACAGTCACTAAATATTTAGTGACTATGCCTCGTCTGTGAGACGCTTGAGTTGCATCAGTTTGTTTAGCACTGGGCCTAAATGACACAATTTTGTGCAAAGAAAAAAATTTTTGGTTCACCCGTTTTAGCAAAATCGTGGTTGCGATAGTGGTAACATTCATTGCTGTGGATAAAGTTTTCAGGCGATTATGGGTCGCAGACCAAACAAGCTAAGAAATGCTGCCGGCCTTATTGCTCTCTTTTTTTTAGACATGAAAACAGAATTTTTAAAATTGCGCATATTTAGAGCCGTTCAAGATCTGAAGATCAGTTTTTATATGCAAAAGCTCAGTTAATTTTAGTGCCCCCCACTTTCGGCTAGTGCCCCCTCACTTCGTTTGCGCTGGCAACGGCACTGTGGCCTGCCTCCCCCCCCCCTTGTCTACGCCTATGGGTGTCAACCCTTAAAGTAGTACGGACAGGCTTGGCGGAAAGATTTTCAAAGTTTTCGAAGTCGTGACATTGGAATTAGGGTCCAAAAACCGCCCCAAAAGTTTAGCGTGAAAGAGGGAGGTCGCATTTAAAAAATACCTCAAAAAATATTTCACTCGGTTATATTTCTAATACCATTAAGCAAAACATTATGCACCCTGGTCACGTTGTTGCGTCCTTGGATAAGACGCTTTACGATAATTATCTCTGCTTGGTGGCTTCGAACAAGCAGCAAATTTACGTGGGAAGAAGTCAAAACGTCAACAGGAAAGCTTGGAAAATGGTCAACTCCTAAGCGGGTGCGGATTCGTCCAAAACATAGCGCACCGTCGCTTTCTCGTGATAAGAGGATAAAGATGCACCAATCAATCAATCAATCAAGTGTTTAGCTCCATAGAGATTTATATACGGACTGAACAATTAATATAAATCTCTATGGAGCTAAAAACCTTTTTCAGTACATATTGTGTTGCAATAGATCCTTCTCATACTTTCTCAAACTGTTAGTGAAGCAGCCTAGTTGTTATGAATATCATTAATTTTTTTCACGCTGTTAGTGACATAATTTTCAATTTTATATAATGTTATTGCTCCATCATTTTAATGTTTTTGGTTATAATAGCGCAAGTTCGTAAGTTTTTACTGTTACCCATCTTTTGCTGTTATTTTTTTCTCATTTATCTTTTTGTAACTGCAACGGCAACACTGCCGAAAAAAAGTTTAGTGTTTGCTGCTCGGCAGATTGCAAATAATCTGTCGCCAATAGCTAAAAAATTGTAACTTCATTTTTTGGCCTTTTGCAAAATATCATTAGAAAGAACGTCTAATAATTTAGCTTGTGCCCTCCAGCGCTTTTTATGCTTATTTTTGTGCACGTTTCGCGCTGCTCAAAACAAGTCTTTCAAATCGAAGCTTAACCAAAAAAGGTCTTAAAATTGAGTCATCTTTGCAAAAACGCAAACATTTTTTTGTTTTTTTTTTCTGAGATCCCCGTCTAAAGTCACAAATTTTAGCACCTCACCCATGAAAATTTTTCATTAAATACATTGAATAGTGAAGAAAAACCTTCTGTGAAAAAACCGGTTGACCGGGCCGGTCAGAAACCGGTTGACCAGCCGGTCGACCGGCCGGTCAACCGGCGATAATTTTGAAATTTACCGGTCGGGTCGAGAAAATCCTGACCGGTTCCATCTCTGCCCTAATTTTCTCATTGCTAGGTGATATGTGTGGCTGTCTTCTTTTAGTAGGCCGTGGGCACTCTTCAAAAATAATTTCAGTGAAAATCTGCATAAAATGACGTCGAGATGTTTTGACGACGTAATCACTTAGACTAAAGCGATTTGTCTTCTGACTCATTTTATATGTTCATAAAAACAACTTATGAGCAAATTCGAGCTCCAAAAAAATTTTTTTAAATCAAAAAAACCAATGATGACGTCATTTTTCCGGTCTCGGTCTCAAACCTTGCCGGTCTCGGTCTCGAAGCCAACTTCGAGACCAAGACCGGTCTCGGTTTCGGTCTTGGTCTCGGAAAAGTTTTTCAGTCTCGTTCTTGGTCTTAGTCTCGGACGATTCGGTCTTGACTGCAGCTCTGGTATCAGTAATGAAGTGAGTTCGAAATGTTGAATTTTTTTCTGAATAGAAGTTAATATTCCTTTAGTTATCCAAGGTTTTTCTGCAAGTTTTCGTCATTTACGACTCATACGCTTAAGCGGGGGATGTTTATCGATTGTTTTTGCAATTATATTCACAAACTGGTCAAAGACATTATCAAAAACATTGCGGTTTAAAGGGAAGCTATTTGCAACAAGGTAGCCTAGTTCCTGCTGTAGTTCATCATAAAAAGCTTCCGCGCCAATTTTTTTATTTCTATATAGCGAGGATTGTGTTTTGTCGCGACTCGTTTGAATTTATTAATTTTGCACCTAATTGTTTATGGTGATCAGTTATTGAGGTTTGTATCAGAGGTGGAGTCCTCGAGGACGTCCTTGGCGTTAATGACACATTTTGAAGTCCTTGGCCTCGAAGGTCAAAATTCTTGGTCTTGGTCTCCAAGCCCCAAGTCCTCGAAAATTGACCTGTCCTCGGCTCGAGGACAGCACTGCTTTTTGAATTGTTGAAATTTTCTATGAAAACGCCAGAAACCTTGCGGGAAATTTGCGAAGACCTTTTTTTGTTTTCCTCAATTGGAGATCGCCTGAAAAAAAATTTTTAAGACCTTTTTTACCTGAAAAAAAATTTTGAAGACGTTTTTCTTTTTTGTTTTTGGAGAACACTTGCACCTGTATCCTTGGTTCTTGGCCTCGAGCATTTCTGTCGTTGGCCTCGAGAGTGTCTGTCCTCGGAAGAACTGTTTTTGGCCTCAGATTTTTTTGTGTCCTTGGCCTTGGCCTCGAGCCTTGTATTCTCGACTCCACCTCTACTTTGTATTACAAAGGGCATTGCACTATGCTCTACATCGTTTGAGACAATGTGATCAGTCACCGTTGCTGACTTGTCCGTGATCCGAGTAGGTTTTATAATGAGGAAGAAAGCTCCAATACTGGATGTTACTTGTAGGTATTTTCAGCTTGGGGGGAAAACAGGCTGGTTCCGTTAATGTGTATGTTACCAAGAATGTAAAAGTCTTTTTTATTTTTATTTTTTATTTGATAATTTCTCCAGACAGTCCGAAAAATCAAAAACAAATTGGTTGATATCCTCACTCGGATGCCTATAGATAGAAGCAATTACTAACGCTTTTGCTGAATCGTTCTTCCAGATTTTTAGCCTTATATGGATTCCGAGCCGGTAATCCAAGGACTTCGATTTGGGAGAATTTAAGTTTAGAGCAGTCGTAAATAGCTGTACCACTGGGTTTTTGTTAAGCTTTGCATTAAGAAAATTATAACCTTGTCGCTGAATGCTTTTCAAAAGCTGATTGATGCGAGATTCAGATAGGCAAAAAAACATCAGGTCTAAAATAGAGCGGGGCAACTAAGTCGTACAAGTCATCGTAGTTTTTTGAAGGAACCTAATATTGAGATGCATTAGAATTACGGAATTGATATCATTTTGTAGGTTCAAGGTTTTGTCGTAAATATCTATATACTCGCACTTGATGGCATTACTAGTCATGGAATTAAATATTTGGTCGCACAATTCGCTAGATTGAATTAAGAGATCGGCAGTTTGACTCGTGCGCAGGGCTTCAGACAACTCCCGATCACAAAATAACTCTAGCGCCATTAACCGAGCAGAAAAGTTTGCTCACAAAACGATAGTAAAATAAAAACGATATAAAACTTAAAGAAAAGCACAGAAAGAAAACCAGCATGCATTAACTGCCAGTAGCCAGTAAATATAAGACATCGATCTAGGATCATGCTCAAGAGCGTAGCTGGGGGGGGGGGGGGGGGCTAAAACTTGTCAACCAAAATGCAGAAGGAAAATACCACGTTTTTAGTACTTCCAAGACTGTTTTTTTTTGCACTGGTATGACTAAAAAGAGATTTAGAGCATCTTTTGAAACATGTATTCTGGGGGAAGGCTAATTTATCAAAAATAAAACCCATAAATCAATAAAAAGTTTGAAAAATGGCCAAAAATAATCAATCCAATTTGATCGCTAATGTAAAAATGCTGAACATAGGCTTCATCAATAACTATATTATAAACTCAGGGATAGGGGGAGGGGGAGGCTATTCAGTATTAGTTAATTACCAATCGCATCTCTCAACTATTTTTCCATTAGCCCCCCCAAATTTTTTTCTTTATAAAATATAGACGAAACAAATTATTCCGTGTGAGTTTTATTGAACTATAGGATTTTATGATTTACCAACATGTAAACAAGAGAACTAAAATTTTACCAATAGCCACCTCCCACCTAGCCCATTCATGCAACAATTTAATGATGGTTGCACTGCCAATTTCTATGTTACGCTTTGAAAACATTAATTTTTGTCAAAATAGCCCCGAAACTACTGTACGTTATTTTAGCAAAAACCGCAAAATTTTCAAGCGCTGGGGGCTTTGCCCCAAAACCCCCAAAACATCCACTCCATTGCAAATTTTTGGCTACGCTCCTGATCATGCTGGAGCCATTATATTATTGATATTGACAAGCGTAGGAACTAAAGCTTAGTCGAGGTGAAAATGAGGATTGATTCAAATCACATCCGGTTAATCTGCGGTTCCCATGGTTGTTTGCAACTTCCTGTGGTAAACTGTTTACAGAGCTTAAATTCATGAATATTTTTTGCACAGCCATAATGATCAAGCACTATAACATAATTAATTACGCCAATTATAGATAAACACAGCACATACATTTTGTTTAATTATTGATGTTATCTTGGGAATGTGAGAATTACCGACTTACACAATTACGGAGTTAGGACAAAACACTTCCCGATGATTATCTCTGCTTGGTGGCTTCGAACAAGCAGCAAATTCGATGGACAAGAATTCGAAGAAATCCACAGGGATGCTGGATCCCTGGAAACTCCTAAGCAGGTGCCGACCCCTCCATGCACGAAGTAGTCATTGCAATAAAGTGCGCAGATCGTCCAGTAGTTGGCGTCTGACGCTGTCCGGTGACAGGAAGATAAATATGCGCTACAACAAAAACAATTAATGTAAGGCCAGCTCCATTTTTCTTTTGAGACTTATTGATCGTTATAATAATCTACTGTACCAGCCGTGTATATGCATAGTATAATAATAAATTACAACCGTCTCCTAAATGGAAAAAAGTCGAAATGAACCATTCCCTGGAACCACCCTTATGAGTTATCACATGTCTTTCACGATACGAGTCTACCCACAACATATAATCCCTCTAAATGGAAAAGTAAACGCTAAAATCTGTATTGGAGCCGTTACAAGAAAATTGCTCAGTGCTTTCTGCTACCTTTTTGAGCCAACAAATCTATAACTTCCAATGTTTATTTGAAGCACAGCAAGGTTTTTCAAAAATGATTCGCAGTGTTTTTAGAAATGTGTTCGAGAATGACCAAATGACTTTACTTTGAGTTAAAATATAGCAAAACGGCAATATTGAACTTTTATAAACTTACCTGGATTTTTGTGAAAATGCTTTTGGCAAATTTCGAGTCACAAATATTCCCACAAACTTGCATGTGTTTGTCTCCATATTCCTTTGTTAAAGATTCGCAAATTTTATTCAAACCTTCTTTATTGAGGTCAACAAGAACCACACTTGCCCCTTCACTCGCAAATTTTCTCGAAATTGCTGAACCAATTTCTCCAGCAGCGCCTATACGCACGCAAAATATTGTTGCTCTTGTAGTATTAGCCTACATAATTATCTTTCCGTCACCGGACAGCGCCAGAGGTTAACTGTTGGATGATTCGCACACTTTTCATTGCAATGACTACTTTGTGTTTGGAGCAATTCGCATCTGCTTAGGAGTTGACAGTGCTCCAATGTTCCTTGGGTTTCTTCGATTTCTTGTCCATTGAAGTTGCTGCAAGCTCGAAGCCATCAACAAGGCCGTATTTACATTGCGCGGGGCCCCAGGTACTTTTGGTATTTTAGCTGCATTTTCCTGCCGAATACAAGTGAAGACCAAAAAAAAGATCTTACTATCCAAGCTAGAAGCGCGGGGTCTTTGGCACTGTGCCACAAGGTAAATCGGGCCCTGGCTACCAAACAGGGACAGTAATAATTGCGAAGCTCCTTATCCACGGAAGCAACAACGTGACCAGGGTGAGGGTGGAACCCCGACCTTGCGATCAGGGTTGTCGTAAAAACGACGCCTTTACCTTTTCGGTCACGCTGCAGCCTAATGCGATATCTCAACTTTTCATCTGCTTTAACTTGGCCTTCAACAACAGTTACATAATCCCCCTAAACCCCATTCAGACGAACAATTGCAATTCACTTGTTGGTCAACCAGGCGGGTAGCTAGAAATTCGCAATGGGTGGGCTGTTTTGGGAGTCTTGGAGCAAAGACCCCAGCTCTCGAAAATTTTGCGTTTTTTGCAAAAATAACTTAATTTTAGGGCTATTTTAATTAAAACAATGCTTTTAAAACGTGGCATTGAAATTGGCAGTGCAAACATTATTAAACTGGTTGCATAAATGAGCTAGGTGGGAGGTAGCTAATGGTGAAATTTTGGTTCTCTTAATTGTTTACATGCCAGTAAATCATAAAATCCTATAGTTCAATAAAACTCACATGGAGCAGTCTGTTTCGTCCATATTTTATAAAGAAAAATTATTTCTGGGGGGTAATGGACAAAGATTTGAGAGAAGTGATTGGTATATTACTAATACGCTATTACTGAGTTTATTATGATATAGTTGTTGATGAAATCTGTGTTCAGCATTTTTGCACTAACGACCAAATTGGATTGCTTATTTTGGCCATTTTTTATTGATTTGTGAGTTTCATTTTTGACGAATTAGCTCCCCCCACCCCCCTTAATATATGTTTCAAAAGATACTTTAAACACTTTTTAGTCCATTCTAGTGCAAAACACAGTCTCAGAAGAGCTAAAAACGTGGTATTTTTCTTATCCAGCATTTTAGACGACAGACCAATGGGGGGGAGGGGGGCTACAGCCCCCTCGGCTTCTCTACTATGGCCAAAACAACTTTTTGCTGTTGTTTTTGTAGCGCATATTTATCTTCCTGTTACCGGACAGCGTCAGACGCTAAATATTGGACGATCCGCAAACTTTTCATTACAATGAGTCAATGACTACTTCTTGCTTGGAGGAATTTCCGGTGATCCAATGTTCCTGTGAATTTCCTCGAATTCTTGTTCACTGAATTTGCTGCTTGTTCGAAGCCACCAAGCAGAGATAATCATCGTAAAGCGTCTTATCCAAGGACGCAACAACGTGACCAGGGTGCGGGTTGAACCCAGATCATGTGATCAGGATCGTCGCAAAAACGACGCCTTTACCCTCTCGGCCCATAAAAACATGTTTTAGACAAGATTGTTCACTATCACATACCAATTAGCCAAAAAAAAAACTTTTGTCTCACCTGTCACAACTGCTATTTTTTCAGCTAATTTTGAAGCCATTGTGGTTTATTCTTCTACTAGCGTAAAAGAAAATTACACACGATAAGTTGGTGTTGCTATCTTGCACCGAAGAGAACGCGTTTGACGTTGCAATTTATTTACACGGCATTATCGGATTTCAAAGTTCACCAAAATGTGTTAAGCGACTGTTACGAAGAGACTATTCACCGGAAATTTCTATCTAGTTTTTTTTAGTTCTGACTCAAATCTAACCAAACTTAAATCCTTACTCTAAAACTAGCCCCCAATATAACCCTAACCCAAACTCGAACTTCAAATGTAATCTTGACCCTTCAAAAAAAGCAAATGAAAAATACGCAGATGTATATTTCTCATTTTCGTTTCAGGTTTTACTCTCTTTAGCTTAAAATTTTGCGGTGAAATAGTCACGCCCTTTTAAATTTCCGTCGCAGCTGCTGGCTTATTTCTATTATTGAGAATCGATTAAGGGCAGATATTCATCAATTACTTAGCGGCGGCGTTTGCTCAGTTGATAAAGCATAATGGTTAGTGATCTAATGGTTGCTGACAGCGTTTGACGCTGCAATTTATTTGCACGACATTATCGGATTTCAAAATTCTCCGGAAAGTGCTAAAGCGACTGTTTTTCCGCTTCGGGCACAGCTGGTAGTTTGGCAGCATAGTAGGGCAAATTAATGCAAAACGTTTGCTTCGTTAACCACTATTCCGTTAGCAAACTTCACACCTCCGTTAAAGTTAAATCGTTATTTTCAGCTTTAAATAACGGAAGTTAATCAAGGCCGTTAATTCGTTAACATTTTGAGTCTAATTCACATTTGTTATTATTCATTCACTTCTACAACACGTAATGACACTGTTGAGCTAATTGTAAGGAAAATTTAATGCTATGATATTGCTTTTGTGTTTTGGAAGTTACATTTTACAGTCTAATCTAATTTCAAGGTAAATATAGGTTCATATGCACTAACGAAGCTGCGATCGGAAAATGTTTGGAAGTTGAGAACAACGATAATCAATAGACCTACGAGGCTGCATCTATTTATTTGCCACAAAAAAGCGCTCCTTTCTTCGCTCTTTTTTCAATAAAACTCGTGCAAATACGCAACAAGTGTTACCAGTACAAACTGGTTTGTACCGGTACAATGAATAAATGATGCAAGAAATTAACGAAGTAAACCTTAACGGAAGTCAATTTAGTTCTTTAAAAAAGCAACTTTTTAACGAATTAGCTAGTTACTGAAAAAGTTAGCTTCGTTATTAACCCTATTTTTACGGGGCGGCAAATTTGTCCCCCCTCTTAGTTGTTTTAATATAGCTCCTAAACCACAAAAAAGTTTTGCTTTGATGTAGCCTGACTTTGAATCAAATTTAATAACACATATTTTCAGAAAGTTTGGGCTCAGCCTGATAACCGGAAGTGACGTCACTTTTGCCTTTGTCAGAGTCACCTAAGGCAGTGGTTCCCAACCTTTTTCTAACCGTGGCCCATTTGCATTTTGAAAATTTTCCATGGCCCTACTCTCAAAGTATCGCTCTGCCAAAATCAGGTGATCTCCAAAAAAAGTGTTTGCTCCAGCGAACGCCATTTTCTTTGGATTTTCAGTCGATCTCAGCAAAAAGTCAACTCGCTCGCTATTCACCGCAACTTTCTGCAAGCTTTCTGACAATGTCAGGGAATAAACAGCTCATCGTGCAAATACGACTTTTACAAACCAAAATGCTCTGTGGCCCACTGCAAAATACTTCTGTGGCCCACAGGTTGAAAACCACTAGCCTAAGGAGTTTCATACAGTTTTGAGCACAATGCAAGATAATCAACGCGTTTATTCTGTTCATTGTACTACGTATTCATTATCGATGCTAATCTTTAGGTGGAATAAAATATTTCATTTACTGATAAATGTATTGTATCATCATTACGTCATTGGTGAGGTCATAATTCAAAACTATTGCTTTTTCGGTTGTTTCTCAAAATAAACTGCGTTTGCATAAAAAAAAAATTGTCATCAGCTGTTGAATGATATAATGAAAATAATACTGCAGTATTCTAAAATTCTGTGAGTTATACTATATCTTAGTCACAAAACATTAGAATATTAAAAATGGCGTCATCATGCACCACGTCACCATCTGCGCTGACTTTATCAGAGATGTCTTTGAAATAACAAAAGTCCAAACTGAAAATAATATTTAGAAAGATTTAGAAAAATTTGCATGCAGTTATAAGGATTTACTGGTTTTGATGACGTTATCATGGTTTTCGTGACGTCACAACCTTAAAATATTTGGTTTTAAAAATTTAACAAAAACTAGCTTCAACAAGCAAAAACTCTTACGTCTATCACTTACCAAACAGTTCTTAGATAGGAGGGCAAATTCCCCCCTGTAGAAATAGGGTGTGAAAATAGCCCGGTAAATATAGGGTTAACGCAGCAACGAATTTGTGCCCACCTATGCTTGGCAGGCGTTCATCAATCACTTAGCAGCGGCGTTAGCTCAGTTCAGAAGGCGTAGGGTTAATGATCGAATGGTTGCTGACTGTCGGTTCGATTCCCGAACTGGCAATGCGTCGTTGTGTCTTTGGGAAAGACACCGTCGGCAGCATAATCGAAGGGGTAAAGGCGTCGTTTCTACGATGCCCGTGATCGTATGATCTCGGTTTACGTGGTTGTATCCTTGGATAAGACGCTTTGGGATGATTATCTCTGCTTGGTGGCTTCGAACAAATAAGCTACAAATTCAGTGGACAAGAATTTGAAGAAATCCAAAGAAACATTGAATCACTGGAAATTCCTAAGCAAGTGTGGATTCCTTCAAGCACGAAGTAGTCATTCCAACGAAACGTGTGCGGATTTTTCAGTATTTGGCTTTTGACGCTATCCGGTGACAAGATGATAAATATGTACCACTACAACAAAAACTTTAAGCTTATTTGTAATTCCCCATTGGGAACAAACATTGCATAAGCGTAGCCAGGATTTTTGATTGGGGGGGGGGGCCCAAACCACAACTTACCTGCAATGACGTCATCAGAAATTTTAAAAAAAGGACCTTTTTGTGGGGCAAAGATATTGCAGAATGGAAGATCTGAAACCGTAGCCTGTTGGCACTTAACCAGAATTTCCGTAAAGGAAAAAATTTAATAATTAGAAAGTGCAAATGTACAACTTAAGAGACGTGTTGAGTAACGTAGTGTACTCAAACGTATCACAGACGGGGGTCTGGGAGCGGAGCCCCCAGACGCCGGTGGCTATAAGGATCTAGGGGCAAAGCCCCCAGCCGCTCGGCGATTTTTGTAAGTTTTTGGAAAAAATGCTGTTTTAATCGCATTGGATCACATTTCGCACCTGTTCAAAGCCATTAGAAAGAACTAGATTTTTAACATTTGAAAGCCAATCAAAAAGATTTAATTGTTCAATCCTCTTTCTACTTGCAGTTAAAGTCCAAAACACGTATAAAATCTTGCATTATGGAGAAAAATTTAAATTGTAAGTAATTTGGTCCATGTAGGGGGAAGTAAGGCACATTGCCTCCAGCAATACTTTAGCAGTAAATAATAATTCACTCGAAGATTTCCTTAGAGATTTTTGCTTTGTCATGAAGTTAACTAGTTATTGGAGCACATGTACGGCCAGGGGGCCCAGGCCTCCTCAACTGAAATTCAATAATTTGTTCAATGAGCATTTCCCCAGCTTTTTTCAAGTGTTTTGTGCGTAAAAACTGGCAAGGTGGAGGTGAATTGTTATTGAAAAATGGTACAATAGGTGGTTACGCTTACTAAACATGTTGTTTCCGGGCCAGATTTACATTGCGTTGGGCCTCTGGTACTTAGGGAATTTTTGCAACATCTTCCTGCCAAATATAAGTGAAGACCAAGAAAAGTCTCACTATCTGAGCGCGGGGCCCTGGTATTGTGCCGCATGGCAAATACCGGGCTGGTTGTTGCATTACATTCATAAAAAATTTAGATGAGGGCCTGAGGTAGCAACTTTTAGGACAAAAACTCTTGATTTCACCCTGGTTATACGTTTAAATTGGTTGGAAAGAATTAAATTAAGGGGGTGCGACTGGCCCCCCGGTCTTCAATATTATTTATTGTTAATTACTGTTGTACGAGCGTACTGTTGTACGCTACGATGCTAAAAGAAACTGAAAACGAAGAAACAAAGCTTTTTTGTCAAATTTTTGTCATTGGTGACATTTTGATTGAGGGGACCCGGGCCCCCTTAGCCACCTCCCTGGCTCGGCTTATGATTTTGAGATAAGATCGCGCCCTTAAAGTTTTTTCATAAAAAAACAAACATTTTTAAGCAAAATTAACATTTTTTTCTTCTAAAACGTGGAGGACTCGAGTCAAGTCACTTGACAGTTTTTTGAAACCTCCAAGAATTGCATGATATTATGACAAGGATAGATAGGTGGTCGTCATTATTATTACTTACTTTTGTACGCGTAAATCCTAAATTAAAGAAACTGCAATTCCGGACAAGGACGACATACTGGCTATGCTCTCATTATATTTATGATTGGTAGAATTTCAATTGGAAGGTTTGCGTTACCGCCTGTGTTATAACATTAAGTTCATAATAACGTTAAACGAGGGTCTGGGGTTGCAACTTATAGGACAAAACTCTTAGATTTCTCACAGGTTTTGCATACAAATTGTTAAAAATTTGAATTAAGGGGCCCCTGGCCCGGGACCCTTGGTTGTCAGTCAGGGGCCTCGAGGACTCCCTGGTTGTTGGTTAGAAGCCCCGGGGCCATCTGGTTGTTGGTTAGGGACCCCTGGTTGTCAGTTAGGGGCCTCGAGGACCCCCAGGTTGTCGGTTAGGGGCCCGGGGGCCATCTGGTTGTCGGTTAGGTGCACCAGAACCCCCTGGTCGGAAATTAGGGCCCATGGGGTCCCCTAGTTGTCAGTTAGGGGCCCCAGGGCCCCCGGTTGTCGGTTAAGGGTCTCCGGTTGTTAGTTAAGAGCTCTAAGACCCCCTGGTCGTCAGGTAGTGGCTCCAGGGCCTCCGGGTTGTTAGCTAGAAGCCCCGGGGCCTCCTGGTTGTCGGTTCGAGGCCCCCCTAGTTGTTAGTTAGGGCCCTGGGGGCCCCTGGTTGTTAGTTAGGGGCCCCGGGGCCCCTGGTTGCTAGTTGGGGGCTCCAGGGCCTCCTGGTCGTCAGTTAGCGGCTCCGGGGCCCCATGGTTGTTAGTTAGGGGCTCCAGGGCCTCCTGGTTGTTGGTTAGGGGCCCCAAGGCCCCCTAGTATTTAGTTAGGGCCCTGGGGGCTCCTGGTTGTCAGTTTGGGGCCTTGGGGCCCCCCGTTCGTTAGTTCGGGGATTTGGGGGCCCCTGGTTGTCGGTTAGGGGCCTTGTGGTCCCCCGGTCGTTAGTTAGGGTACCTAAGGCCCCCTGGTTATCAGCTAGGGGCCCTGAGGCCCCTGGTTGTCGGTTAGGGACTCCAGGGCCCCCTAGTTGTTAATTAGGGGCCCCAGGGTTTCTTCGTCGTCATTAATATTATTGTTGGTTACTGTTATGTGCGTGATTACTAAAAAAAAACTGTAACTAAACATTGCTAGGCTATGTTGTCATAATTTTAATCGGGGGAGCCCGGGCCCCCTGCCCCCCTGGCTACGCCTATGAAACAATGTACCCGTTTTGGTGGCCCAGCCCACCAAAAAATAGAAAAAAGGGAGATCTGCGTTAGTGCGGTTAGCCAGACGTACGTGGTGCCTGTTTATGTTCATACGCACGAATGAGTTAATCACTCATTATAAGTAGCATGAATCGCTGGCTAGTGAACAAAAAGATGTACTTTTAATTACACTAGAGCAGGGGTCGAAATTAACTTTTTCAGCAACTTGCCCGTCGGGCAAGTAAAATCAAATGTTTGCGTGCCCGAGGAAATCCCAACTTGCCCGAAACAATTATAGGCGCAGGAAATTTTTAAGTTGCTAGATTTTGAAAAACATGATCAAAATACTTCGTAACAAAAGCGCTGAATTTGCATAATTCTCGTATCTTATTTTGAGAAAATCAAGCTTTGTGCGCGATTGTTATTTTAATTAATGTGACTTAACTATTTTCAATCTCGCAATGCGCAAAAATTGATTTTATTATGGTAATGATTTCGATTGTTACGTTACAGTGATTCCCGTTGCGTTTTTGCTACAAACGCTTTTTCAATCGCAATAATAGGAAATTACACCAGCTTGAAAACTGATAGCCAGGAGCGCCGAGAGCCGAACGTGGGCCTTGGGGCAGCTCAAATGTGACGGAATTGTGGTTTTGTAAAGTCCAAAATAGACGGAGAAAATGCTGTTGTTTGGTCCGAAAAATGATGTGAGCTCCAAAAAAATTTCAACGGTTTTTCCTTCCGAAAACAAGTGATCTCCAAAAAAAAAAGGTCTTCTCCGAAACTTCACCGGTTTTTTCGTCCGAAATCAAGCCGTTCACAGCGACTTCGATGGGCCTTTCACTTCTCAATGTCATTTGGATTCATGTGCCCCGGGGTCATTGTCCCCCCAGCCCCCCCCTCTCGTAGGCCCTGCTGATAGCAAAAGTTTGACGTTGCCTTCTGGTAGCAAAGGACAGTACTTGTGATATTTGAAAGAGCGGTCAACACGACTGTTTCGATTTTCCAAACAGTTTTTCGTTAATTGCTGAATTCTTAAAATGAAGATCTGCTACGACTTGCCAACCGGAACCGTTTTGTGTTTTCTGCACGGCAGCAACGCGGAGTTTTATTACCAAATTCAATAACGAGTAGGAGAGCTTCGCCAAACTCTCCCAATCCTTCTCTCCTTGGACTAGCTTACTTGATTTAATGTTTTTTTGATGAAGTTTATTATTTTAATCAAAGAAGAAAGAGTCAGGAAGCGAAGTAGTCTGTAAATCGATGTGAAGACCAATTCACGGCCTTTCCTCAGCGTTATATGACTGTTCCCTCACAGTCAATACAACGGCAAGCGTGGGAAATTTTTCGCAGGCAAAAACGTAACATTTTGCGCCAAAAAAGTAGCCGAATGCATCTTAATATCGAATGAATCTGCGTGCGAAGAAGAGTTAATTACGATGAACAATGTGCTTGAAATTAGACCAATTTTAATCGCGGTGAATGCGTTAAAACAAAGCGAAGCGCCAAAAAAGTTGCAGAGCGCATCAGAGTATCCAGCGAGTCTATGTGCGATTAAGAAGTGCCGATTGCGATTAATGATATGCAACTGTGCATGTTAACTAAGCGTTAATTGCAGTGATTGCGTTAAAACAATGCAAGCAGAGCTTTATTTGCACTATACTTCATTGCAACACATCGGTAATTTGCGTTTCTAAATAATCTTGGTTGCTATTGTTTACTTTAGAGCAGTAGCTTAGCCAGGGGGGCGGGGAGGGCTATAGCCCCCCATTGGCCTGTGAAGTATGCAAAATCGCACGTTGTTGGTGCTTTTGAGCCCGATTTTTGGCTGAAAATTGAAAACAGCCCCCCCTTCAAAGGAAATTGGGTGCTGAAGTTGTGAAGTATATGTAGTGATGCGTTTGAATTTCCGATTTTGGCCAAAAATTCAGACTCAAATTCGGTGAAGACCTTTTTTCCGGAGACCACCTGTTTTTGGGCTAAAAGAACGTTTGAATTTCCGATTTTCCGATCTTGGCCGAAAATTCAGACTCAGATTCGGTGAAGACCTTTTTTTTTTTTTTTTTTTGGAGACCACCTGTTTTTGGGCTGAAAAATCGATGGAATTTCCGATGTTTCCGAGAAATTCTGTGTGATTCTGATTCAAGAACAATGAAAATTCGGGTCAAGGTCGTTTGCACTTTTCTCACTCTTTCAAAAAAGCCCCCCCCCCCCCCTTTCTTAAATCCCGGCTACGCGCCTGCTTCAGAGCCTACGCTGTATTTTATGCATAATGGATTTAACCACAGGTGGGCACTAGTCTGTTAATCGTTAATCCGTAAATAACGAAGCTAACTTTTTTATTAATGCGTTAATCCGTTAAGAAGTTTTTTCATGTTAACGGACTAAATTAACTTCCCCTAAGTTCTGTTAACGGACTAAATTAACTTCCGCTAAGTTCTGTTAACTTCCGTTAAGGTTTTTATCGTTAATATCTTGCACCATTCGTTCATCATACCGGTACAAACCAGTTTGCTCTGGTAACATATGTTGCGTATTAGCCCGAGTTTTATAGAGGCTCTTCTTTGTGACACAAAATAAGCTGCAGCCTCATAGATCTATTAATTATCGCTGTTGATTATCTTCGTTAGTGCCTTTGAATTTAATTTTTATCTTGAAATTAGATTAGGCTGTAAAATGTAACTTTCAAAACACAAAAAGACTACCATAGCAATAAATATCTCCTTACAATCAGCTCAACAGCGTCAATACGCGTTCTAGAAGCGAGTGAATAAAAAGAAATGTAAATTACACGCAAAATGTTAACGAATTAACGGACTTTATTAACTTCCGTTAATTAAAGCTAAAAATAACGGATTAACGTTTACGAAGGTGTGAAGTTTGTTAACGGACTAATGGTTAACGAAGCTAACGTTTTGCATTAACTTGCCCACCTATGGATTTAACTAACACTTGACAACTGTGAATCTGTGATATTGAAGGACATCGTAGGTCTTAGATAGCATTGAAGTTGATCTTAAATTCTTCCATATTTGTTAAATTTAGTCAGATAAAATAAGTAAGTTTTTTTGATTGGTTTACAGAGCGGATTTTACTTGTGCACTGATTTTTGCGGAGCAGCTGCTGGGATGATCTGGTTCAGTAAATGTATGGGGTTGGAGTTAGGCCAGTAAGTGTTGGGTTATTTACTTAAAATTTATCCTCATTCTAAGAAATTATACGGTGAGTCACAATAATGTCAATTAAGAATCGTTTAGATTGTTTTGTTTTTTGCTTCGTTTTATTTTTATAAAATCCATAAAGCCATCGATAAAGACAAGCCTAACTTTTAGCGCAAAAGTATGGTCAAAACTAACAAATAATGTGACAGAATTATAGCTCTTCAAGTCTCAATTGCAATCGAATATCACCTTATTCTCCTATAATCGTAACCAGGGTTGGAAATATCGAATTGAAATCGATAATTGATATCGTTATTTTTTGGTTATCGAGTGCAAAAATTCTTTATTTCTTAGTTTCATTATCGAAGGTGCCTTTTCCATACTTTTTTGTTTGGTAAATCGATAATAATTAATCGATATTTTTTTCAAGTTAAGCAAAATTTTTTTGGAAACATGTGAATCATTTTTTCGTGTACTGCGGTTTTGTTGTGGAAGTAATTATAATTTTACTTCAATTAATGTTTGCATTAGTTCAAAATTTTGCATCGCGATCATTTTGACTCCATTCCAAGTTATGCAAACTCAATAATGCACTTGTAGCCACAGGTAGCAGTGCAGAGTGTTGCAGTAAGCCTCGTCAAGTAGTACTGTTAGGCGTCAGTTCTTAGATTCTTTGCAATGTGCCGTCGTGCCGAGTAAAACTAGGTCAGATGATATTGTTAAGCACACATTGGAAAAGCAAAAAGCTCAAGTAATTATCATTGCTATTGATATTTGCAGTAATCTTATAGTACAGTCACAGTGCGGTGGTAGCTGGTAGGCTAGGGACTGCTTTAAGCGGCGTGGTGGCTTAGGCCTAGTGGTTAGAGCATTGGTCACACAGTCGGTAGACCTGAATTTGATTCCCTTGTCGAGCCATACTAAAACACTTTAAAAAATGGTATACACAGCTTCCTGCTTGACGCTCAGCACTTGAAGGGATAGTGTGAAGCTTTACTGGCGTGGTAGACAGGTGGCAACGAAACGACTCTAAGACCCTATGGTCATTTTGCTGTTTCCTGGCCGAGGCAACTCTGTAAATACATATGCAAAAATTGTAAGGCAATGGCACCTATAGCAGCTTACACCTAGGCCTGGAATATCAAGCCGGAAAGCCATGAATCAGAGGTGGAGTCGAGGACACAAGGCTCGAGGCCAAGCCCAAAGACACCAAAAAATTCCGAGGCCAAGGCCAAGAACAGCCCTACCGAGGACAGACACTCTCGAGGCCAAGGACAGGAATGCTCGAGGCCAAGGACACAAGCGCAAGTGCTCTCCCCCCCAAAAAAAAAGGTGTTCAGAAAAAATTTCAGGTGATTTCAAAAAAAAAGGTCTTCAGAAAAACATTTTAGGCGAACTCCAGAGGAAACCGTTTTCCAAAAAATGTTTCAGGTGCTCCACAAACTTTTAACCATTCAAAAAATAGTGCTGTCCTCGAGCTGAGGACAGGGCAATTTTCGAGGACTTGAGGCTTCGAGGCCAAGGCCAAGGACTTGACCTTCGAGGCCAAGGACAAGAACTTCAAAATGTGTCCTCGAGGACTCCACCTCTGCTATAAATACCAACTACTGAAGTTTTTGCGAGACTCGCTACCAGGTAGTCAGGTAGCCTACTGAGGTAGTAGTAGTAGTGAACCCAGATCTACAGACTGATGACTGCGAGGCAGATGCTAAACCACTGCTTATCTCAACATCAATATGGTAGAGGTGGCACGCACTTGTGTAGGCTATCCCATTTGGCCATAGGTGGGCACAAGTCAGTTAATCGTTAATAACGAAGCTAACTTTTTCATTAACTTGTTAATCCGTTAAAAAGTTTTTTCATGTTAACAGACTAAAGTAACTTCCGTTAAGCGCTGTTAACGGACTAAAGTAACTTCCGTTAAGTTCTGTTAACTTCCGTTAAGGTTTTTATCGTTGATATCTTGCAGCTTCGTTGTGCATTTGAATTTGTTTTTATCTTGAAATTAGATTAGGCTGTAAACTGTAACTTTCAAAACACTAAAAGACCACCATAGCAATAAATATTTCCTTACAATCAGCTCAACATCGTCAATACCTGTTCTAGAAGCGAATGAATAAAACGAAATGTAAATTACTCGCAAAATGTTAACGGATTAATGGACTTTATTAACTTCCCTTAATTAAAGCTGAAAATACCGGATTAACGTTAACGGAGGTGTGAAGTATGGTAACGGACTAGTGGTTAACGAAGCTAACGTTTCGCATTAACTTGCCCACCTATGCATTTGGCGGAGGCCTACTGGTATTTTACTAGCCATTATCAAATGCTATTGTTTGCCGAGTAGCCTACTGGTACGCTTAACATTCACATTTTCTATAAACCCTCAATGTTCTAGTACAAAGTTCTAATACAAACACTGCAGTATATGATGCATAGTTAGTAGCAATTGAAATAGGCTATATAGCCAACTGCTAGTGAAACAAAATTTAAAGATAAAAATAGGTTTCTGATGACTTTATTATTTTTTCTACAGAAGGAAAAGTGAGAATTTATGGATTAAACTGTCGAAGGTGTGCTGTCTTCTGATTGAGACATTCTTGATCTTGTCTAACTTGGGTTGCTCAGCTTCTTCAATTCTGTTACCTCCAGCTTTGTCTTCTTTCTATTTGTCGGTGGTACTGTTTCCTGATATTGTCTGCAAACCATATGGCAGAGTTGGCCTCACACTACTATGTTTTGTACACCTTACAATCGACGCTTAGCGTGAAAATCTTTTTTAATGTACTCATTTTATGACGAGACATTTTTGAATTTGGAATATTGCAATCAATTTTCCAAAACAAGATATTATACAGTATCTGCATTGAATATACATACATTAAATTAAATATACATGCATTGCATTGAATACATGCATTGAACTGAATATACATGCATTGAAGTGCAATGAAATGAATACATGTATTGAACTGACTATACATGCACTGAAGTGCAATGTCACTTGCATACAGATATTTACTTTTAGTCGTAATGTCAAAATAATGTTGCCTCTCTTTTTTGACTCCATAAAAAGTTATCGATTACATTATCGTTTATCAATTATTCTTCACTTTTTTTTTCATCATCGAAATTGCCTGTTCTTTACTATTTTTTTGAAATATCACACATCAATTATTCTTTACTTTTTTATTATCGATTTCCATATCTGATCGTAACTTATCCAATCCAACATCTAACGTTCAAACCCCTCAAATAAGCATGCAGATCAGAGCTGGATTTACTTGTGCGGAGCAGTTAAAACTTTTGACTTTTTGCAGAGATCAAACCACCGAAGCTAAAAAGTTTTCGCCAGAACTTTTTTGCATTTTCCTGCCAAAGTAAGGCGAAGACCAAAAAAAGTCTTCGCGAAATTTTCGTTGCAACTACCAGCCTAGCGTGGGGCTCCTGGCACTGTGCCATATGGTGAATCCCGCCTTGGGGTAGATCACAAAACTATTGAACAGTACGATGTCGATACTTCTTATCGTCCAGTAAACACAGCTCGGAAGTGGAAAAAATCAGCGCTTCCCGCATTCTTGCCAGGCATTGAAGGTTAAAGCCTCCACCCTGACAGCCTATGGCGGCTAGGGGTTCCGCCCCCAGTCTCCCAACTGTAATACGCTCGCATTGCAATCTGCTCAATTGAGACATTTTTCAAACGATTTTAAACTTTTGGTTCAAGCTTCCTTCCTTAGCGAAATTGTGGATGCGCAAGCTGCTGTCAGACTTCACTGTGGTGAACGATGATAATCGAGGAACTGGCATTTAGGCGCACATCCAGGATTTTGCTAAGGGTGGGGTGGAGGCTTGAACTCCAAGTTAAAATCTCTTTCTTCGAAAAATGTCTTATTTAAATGAAGTGCTGAGCAAACTGTGCAACTTAGCGTATACAGACAGGGGTCTGGGGGCTTCGCCCATGGGCAAATTTTGTGATTTTGCAAAAAAATAGCCATTTATAACGCCATTTGGATCACATTTCGCACGATTTTGGAGCCATTTGAAATAATTAAATTGCTGAAAGCGGAAGTTATTTGCGAGAATTAAGTTTTCCAGCCCCTTCAGCCTTCTCCCACTTACAACTGAAGTCCCAAACACGTTTAAACGCTTTATTTGGGTTAAATTTTCTGAGTGACTTTGCTAAGGGAGAAGGGGGCTGAAGTCCCCTAACCTCCCCTTCTGGTTGCGCCACTGCTGGCATCGAACTCGAATCTACGATTGAAAAGTGACACATACTTTAACTGGTAGGAGGCATAAAGCAGCACGTTTTAATTTGGCGAAAATTCATATGAAGTTTTACAGATACGGAGTCAGATGCAATGCTGTATTGCCCGCCGCAGTGGAGTCGATAATGTGTGATCAAATAAGAGAAAAATAATTATTCGAAATGGTTAGAAGTAGACAATGACTTTATTCACCGTAATCATTAACGTTTTTTTTTTCGTTTCATAACTATTGAACGACTTAATCTTGTGGGGGATTCTACTTTTCTCATTTCCTTGCGGGGTAGATGTGAATGACGAACCGACATTCCAATTTTAAAGTTTTTTGGTCTCACCTAAATAGAGTTTGTTCCCAAGTTAATGTTTCATTAACTTTTAGGCTACTTTGCCGATATGCATCAGGCACTCTGCGTTTGTCTATGACCACACAAACGCAAAGCACCCTTTTTTGGGTTCTGCTTGCGAGTCTTGTATCAGGCTGGTCCATCACAGAGAGAATTATACTGTAGACCATATGCGTAGCCAGGGGGGCCCACCCCCTGCCCATAATCGCAATGCTACTAATGATAAAAATGTGACAAAAAAGCCTTGTTTCTTCAGTTTCATCTTCCTTTATCATCTTCGCGTACAACAGTACACGCGTCTGACAACAACAATTAACAAAAATATTGACAACCAGGGGGCCCGGGTCCCCTCAGAGTTCAATTTTTGCCAACCAATTTAAATGTACAACCCAGGTGAAGTTAAGCGTTTTTATCTTAAAAGTTGCTACCATAGGCCCTTATCTAACGTTTTTATGACCGTAATGCAATTGGCGGGGTCGGATTTACCATAGGACACAGTGCCAGGATCCCACGCTCAGATGGTAAGATTTTTTTGTCTCTTCACCTATGTTTGGCAGGACAATGTTGCGATAATCCCCATAGTACCTGGGGCACCGCGCAATGTAAATTCGGCCCGGAAATAACATGGTTAGCAGGCGTAACCATCTATTGTACCGTTTTTCAGTAACAATTCATCTCCACCTTGCCAGTTTTTACGCGACAAAATACCTTTGAAAAAAAAGCTAGGGGAAATGCTCATTGAACAAATTATTGAATATGAATTGAGGAGCCTGGGCCCGTTGGCCGTACATATACTCCTGTAATTGGTTAATTTCATGACAAAACAAACATCACTAAGGAAAATCTTCGAGTGGATGATCATTTACTGCTCTAATGATGCACGCGGCAATGCACCTAACTTCCCCCCACCTGGGCCAAATCAGTTACAAAATTTATCATCAACGTGCAAGATTTTTAACGTGTTTTGGACTTAAAATTGCAAGTAAATGGAGCAGGAGCGTATTTAGGGAGGGCATTGTGTCATGGGCCCCCCCTTAGGGTTGCCAATAAAGAAAGATTACTTAAGAATAGTACGCAAAATTGAACTGTGTCCCCCTCCCTTTGGAATTTGGGAAGAAAAACGGACTGAATCTGAGCGAAGACCTTTTTTTGCTACATCTTTTTGGTCTTCATCTTCACCAGTTTGGAATTAAGATCGTTTTGCTCCGGTTTTTATCTCCTTTTCCAAATTCCTGGCTATGCGCCCACCTCCTCCCCCCCCCCCCCCCCCCCCTTTCGAAAATCCTGCGTACGCTACTGAAAAGGAGGATTGAACAATTTAATCTTTCCTAATTGGCTCTCAAATGCTAAAAATCTAATTTTTTCATATGGCTCTGAACACGTACGAAATGTAATCAAATGGCATTGAAATAGCTTTTTTTCACAAAGTTACAAAAAATAGCCTAGCAGCTCGTCCCCAGACCCCCGTCTGTGATACGTTTCGGTTACTCTAGTTTACTCAACACGTATCCCAAGTTAGACATTTGCAGTTTTTAACTACTGGTTTACGCCTTCTTCCTATAGCAAACTCCTGCTTAAGTGCCAAACCAGGCCACTGCTTCCGATCTTCCATCTATGAAATGTTTTTGCAATAAAAATTTTCTCTTTTAAAAATGTCTGATGACGTCATTGCATATGATTTGTGGTTTGCCCCCTCCCAATCAAAAATTCTGGTTACGCCTATGCGGTAGACCTCTTGGCGGAATCTTTCTTATTAAAATTTTTGGACCACTGATGACTGACATTAATGCATGTTTTGATAGGTCAAACCTCTCATACCAATAAAAAGATTCGGAAAATGCAAAGTTAAAGTGCCGGGTAAGTTACAGTGTGATACGGAAAGTCTAAGCATAATATATATTTTTTAAATTATTTATTCAATAGATTTGAGATTAATTCTCAAGATGAAGCTTTGAATGAGTCGAAACGGATTCTGTCTAGGGCATGCTAAATTCGGTAAATTGTCCTTTATGGGATTAAGGCATAGGTGGGCACTAGTCCGTTAATCGTTAATCCGTTATTAACGAAGCTAACTTTTTCACTAACTCGTTAATCCGTTAAAAAGTTTTTTCATGTTAACGGACTGAATTAACTTCCGTTAAGTCCTGTTAACGGACTAAAGTAACTTCCGTTAAGTCCTGTTAACTTCCGTTAAGGTTTTTATCGTTAATATCTTGCACCATTCATTCATCGGACCCGTACAAATCAGTTTGCACTGGTAACACTTGTTCGTATTAGCACGAGTTTTATAGAAGAAAGCGAAGAAAGGAGCTCTTTTTTGTGACAAATAATAACCTGCAGCTCATAGGTTCACTAATTATCGCTGTTCACAATTTCCGAAGGTTTTCCGCTCGCTGCTTCGTTGTGCATTTGAATTTATTTTTTTCTTGAAATTAGATTAGACTGTAAAATGTAACTTTCAAAACACAAAAAGACTACCATAGCAATGATATTTCCTTACAATCAGCTCAACAGCGTCAATACGTGTAATAGAAGAGAGTGAATAAAAAGAAATGTAAATTACACGCAAAATGTTAACGGAGTAACGGACTTTATTAACTTCCGTTAATTAAAGCTGAAAATAACGGATTAACGTTAACGGAGGTGTGAAGTTTGTTAACGGACTAGTGGTTAACGAAGCTAACGTTTTGCATTAACTTGCCCACCTATGGATTAAGCTGCTTGTTCTCTTCATTCTCAGTTGTTGCGGTGGTATGTTTCTTAAGGAAAATTTATTTTAATTAACAGTAAAAATCCCTAAAATGAAAAAAAGTTTTTTTTATTTTTTGATGATTTTACCATGTATTCCTCTCTGATTGTTACTGTTATCAAGCACTCTGTTAGGTTTCCTTCAGACCACATCTCTTCTTTGTTTGAATGATTATAATTTGTCTGAAAATGACTTGAAAGTGCAAACTATTTAATTTATTAGTGATGCAGTTAAAAAAAGAAAGATATTAACTAACATAACCAGTAAAAGTTGATCGAAATAGATCAAGTTTCTCTCAATTAAATTGATCTATATTTTTTTAGATGCAGAAGTAGCAAACATGCGCATATCTTTTGACTCGAATGAAAGTTCGAATGTCAACTGTGCAGTAGGGCGATGACATAAAGTTTTTGCAGAATTTTAAATTGCCTGTCATGTATGGCATTGGTTGTGTTTTTTGTTATGTATGAAGGATTTCATAACAATTTTGAAAAATTTGCAAAAAGGTCCTCCATCAACCCATTTTTCTGATCCCATTTTGACCAAAAATTTGAATTTCTGGTTTGTGGTGCACGACTGCCACAATTTGCGAGATTAAAAACATTTTAGGTAGATGGGCTTATGATTACACACAGTTTAAAAAAAAATTAAACGGAATCAAGCTGTAGGGTTAAAAGTTATGAGCAATAAAGTGTTAAACTTGTGAAATGCTGCTTCTAGTGGCAGAAACGCAAAAAAAACTATGGTTCGCTTATTAGAGTGTAAAATTGATATCAGATTCTATTTTTTAAGGTGAGGAAACAATTAAGGCAAACATTTCAGTAAAATTTTACCATTGAAACGCAATATGCATGATTTGTGTTTAGATTGGACAAACTTTTAACTTGCTCAGGCCTATAATAGTTTCAAATTCCAATTTTGAGTGGTAAAACTGCAAACCTTGAACTATTTTTGATTATGTCATTGCAGTCGTCTTCACAAAAGTTTACTGTAAAAAGAAAATCGTCATTAATTTGCACACAAAGGTACTCCGAATACATTCAAACTATCAATGATATTACGACAGATTGTTGTCAGTTTTGAACTATCGTAGTACTACCCGTTATTTTTTTATCCTCACGATAACACATCTTGAATTATATCAAAAACCTCATTGTTGGTAGGTAATCTAATCGAAAGCATAAAGTTTTCTTTGTTGGAAAGCACAACGATTTCTAATTTGAAGTACGCAGATTAGCAAACCGAAGTAGATGCAACCGAAGTAGATTCAATATTCAAGAGAGGTCGAGCAACATCCTTTTAAATTCTTTCCCCTCTCTTGAAAATTCAGTCAAAATACGTTGCAGCGTGCAACCAAAAGCCAAAAAGAGAAGCTTAAACTTCGTCACTAGCAGAACTTTAAAACACTTGTTTTAGCATTTAGTGGCAAACAGCAGAGTTAAATTTTAGAACACTAAAGAATTAAAAAGTGACAACCGTTGCCATAAAGTTTCAAATTTCGCTCAGCGACTACGGACGAGATTTGTTTCAAGGATGTCGGTGAATAGAACCACACTTCGAGAAAATTGAGTTAAAAAATAAGCTTAATTAAATGATGTCAAAAATTATAATTTTTTTAGCTTTTAGTGACGAAAGGATCACTTTCAAATGTATCCTACTCAAGGCCGTAGCCAAAGGAAACCGGCTAGGCCAAACCCCTTCCTTAGAATGCTTTAGCCTTTTTGGCAGTGGCGCAACTCGTGTTTAAGCCAAAGAGGGCAAACTTCACCATATATTTGCTACTTTTTTCATTAATTTTGGTAGAGAAAACAATGGTTTTTACCGTAAATTTGATGCGCTTTTTTCTGCCAGATAACGGTGAAAAACAAAACGCACAGAGGTCTTCATTGAAAATTCAATGCTTTGAGTCATTTTTATTTTTAGGTAAAAACTTTTCCCATCTTTGTTGTTTACTTTTTTCCAGAAATTTGTTGCACCTGGGGGCCAACGTCTAAGGGTGCCTCTGTGGAGCAAGACAAAAAAATAAACTTTTACAAAAAATTTGTAGAGTTTTTATTCTTCCACATCTCCTCGATAAAACTACGAATGTCTGTCAAATGTTGCAACCTCTCCTCTTTAATAATGTATTCTGAGGTTTGTCGCTAGCCACGTGTTTAAGCCCAAGAAGTTGTCTTTTTAAAGCAGTTGTTGAACTTGGCTTCTTGAAAGACAATTTTAAAGCATTTAGCAAGTCCACCATCAACACCAATTGCTTAGCTGCATAGGTGGCCAAGTTCATGCAAAACGTTAGCTTCGTTAACCGTTAATCCGTTAACAAACTTCACTCCTACGTTTACGTTAATCCGGTATTTTCAACTTTAATTAACGGAAGTTAATAAAGTCCGTTAATCCGTTAACATTTTGCGTGTAATTTACATTTCTTTTTATTCACTCGCTTCTAGAACACGTATTGACGCTATTGAGCTGATTGTAAGGAAATATTTATTGCTATGGTGGTCTTTTAGTGTTTTGAAAGTTACTGTTACAGCACCGATCTGTTTTATTTGCCCCACTAAATTTTCGAACTCGGCTCTTTTATTTGGTTCTTATTTTGATGTGTTAGTCTGCGCGTCATTGTGTTTCTAATTTTTGCACGTTTTGTTTCAACGCCTAATTTCCGGCACAACGCGCAGCTCTTTTGCTTTTTGCCGAGTTCTAGCGTTTAGTCACTCATTTTATTTTGGGATTCGAAGCAAACGGACGTTTTATTTTTTGTACGCTTAGTCACACGGCATCGTTACTTTTATTTTGTTTCTTGGGTTAATTTTCAAATATTTTACTGCCGTGCCGTGCCGTGTAGATCTTTAATTTATTACAATTTTTTCAATAAACCTCTATCTACTGGACTTCAACTGCTATTTGTGGAAACAGCACGGACGGTGACGGCCCCAGTCTCGAATCGCTGGGGCAACCTAGAAAAGACCTATCTTGACGCTATAGTTACAGAGGGCGTCTGTAACATAGAAAGATAAAATATTTGTCTCAACCCAGAAGAATTTTGGAAAAGTTGGATATCGTTACGATCTGTTGGAAATTCATCTACTGCTCGCCTTGGTTTTGCATCGCCACGTTTCGCCGGGTTTCAAGTTGGTTTCATCATCGGGTTCGATCGCTCTTGACTTCTTTCGAGCGACTTTTATTTCTTGAAGAATCCATTCTCAACGGTGGAACTTCTCCCTTTGGCATCGGTGGAAGCTTCAACTCTTTGGTTTGGTGCCAGTGCACCTTATTTCTCGAAGCCCACATCGTTGCTGCTGCGGAAGACGCTATTCAAGCTCTCCGCCACGTCGAAAGATCGTCTCTACTGCTGTCAATTCGAGCGTCGTTCTCAAAGCTGTGGTGAAACAATTTGTTTCATTCAATTTTGGACTGCCTTGTCTATCGAGAAGGTATTTGTGTATTTTTTATTTTTTTTGCGGTTTGATTGTGAGTACTGTAGATAATGTCTGATTTACGTAGATTTTCGGGCCGATCATGCTCGAATTCTAGTCAACCTCGATCTGAGGAGTGCGAACTTAGTGTCGATCAAATCGATGATCCATCTGTTACTAATACTCAGTGTCTGACTACTGCTGCTGAACCCAAAAGTTGGAATGATATTTTTTCTAATTTATCCAAGGGTAATGATAATGGTTTTAGCGCCTCTGGGAGGGAATCAAACCCCACGGGCCCCGTTTCTTCGGTTAATATCCGAAGAAAAATTTTGACTATGCGCCGAAAGCTGCTATTAGATTTAAAACGTTTGCATAGTGCACTCACTGACTGTACATCCCTGATCATTTTTTTGAGCACGAATTACCGTATTTCGGTTTCGTGGAAGAATCCTATGAAAATCTTTTGCGCACGTTAGACAGCTTAAATGACGTTGAATTTAAAAAGGAAATGTTTGAAGGTATCGTTGACTCCTTTGAACAATGTTCAAAATTATTCGAAAACTGTCAAACACGTTTTTTGGAACCCATTAATAAACGTGCAGAAACTAACTTTGATAACGAAGAGGAAGATGAAATTAAAGCTTCTGATAGTGTTTCTCAAATTGTGTGAGCACATCAATTGTTTCTAAAAAATCTGATCTTGCACAGCAAATAGAATTTGAACGTAAACGTACAGAAATTGAAAGTACCGAGGAAATCGCTAAAGCCCGTAAGACTCGTCTGCTTGCTGAAGCTTGTGAGGTTGAGGCTCAAGCCCAGGCTCGTAAAGCTCGTTTGCTAGCTGAGGCCGAAGAAGCAGAATCTTTAGCTAAATTACGTCTTGAAAAAGCTAATCTTGAGGCGGAAGAAAAACTTGCTGCCTTTGAGGGGAGCTCAATACTTTCCACTTCGACTAAAATCAAATCTTTTTCAAGTTCACGTTCTCGTGCGAGACGTAATATTTCTAATCCTCGCGTAAAGAGTGAAAATGCTGTTAAATCGGAACATTGTGCTGAACAAAAGAATTGAACCAGAACCTTTGTATGCAAAACCTAAAGTTCCTATTGTTCGTAAAAGGCTGGTTAAAACCACAGAGTTAAAACCCCACGAGGTAATGAATCGTTTAAATGATCTTTGCTTAAATGATATGGTACCTGAAAATGTACAAATTTTCGGATCTTGCGATTGGCAGACGACTGCCTCTCGACAAGTTTCTGATGTTAAGGTTAACCCTTTTAATCAGTTAAATGAAAACTGTGAAAACGTAAATGAGAAAACCTCGAACCCTGTAAAAAATTACATGGCAAGTCGCATGAAAGTTAAAAACGAGTCTGGGTCGCACGAATTGCCCCAACGACCGCAAGTAAACGAAGTTGCTAATAACAATGACTTGATACTACGCACCTACCTCGACAGGCAAGG
>CAWYPQ010000504.1:62500-65950 GCA_963965965.1 Trididemnum nubilum
AGGCGTTGGGATTAGTTTGGAATACTGAGAAGGACATACTTTTGATAAACTTGCGTGAGTTTTGTGAGGCGTCTACTCGTCGGGAGATGGCGAGCAGCTTGCGAGTCAGTTTGATCCCTTGGGAATGGCGTCGCCGTTCATCCTTGGGGCTAGACTGATTTTGCAAAAGGTCTCGATCTCCGGTGCTGACTGGGACGACGTTTTACCGTTGGATGTTAAGGATAAGTGGAAAAAGATGGCTTTTGTCGTTGAATAAGTTAAATGACTTTTCCATTTCACGTAATTGTTTTGATGATTGTGGTAAGACGGTAAATACTGCTGTTTACCAGTTACATGGCTTTTGCGACGCATCAATTTGGCCTTTAGTTGTGTTGTTTATTTGCGAAGAGTGGTGAATGGTGAATCACAAGTCGCCTTTGTTTTGGGTAAATCTAGATTGGTTTTGACTCATCAGGCTAATTGGGTTATCGCGCGCAAGGAGTTAGAAGCGGCGAAGCTTTGCTGTGAACTTACTTCGAAAGCTGCGGCGGCGTTGAGTCATTTGAATTGCAGCGTCCATCTGTGGACTGATTCGCAGGTGATTTTGAAATGGATAACTAACCCTGATTTGCACCTTGTTCTTTTTGTTAAGCGCAGAGTTGATAAGATCTTGGCCTTTTTTGCGCCGGACTCGTGGAGGTATGTGAATACGTCCGCAAATCCTGCCGATGTTGGAACTCGCGAGAATGCTTGCAAAAATTCTGAGTCAATTAAATTGTGGATTGAGGGACCTGCCTTCCTCGTGGAGGGACAGGAGGACGTAAAATCGCTAAGTCCTGCTCCAGTTGTTCGTTTGGCTTTGTGTAAGGAGAATACGATCTTTGAGACTGACGACAAAATTCTTAAACTGATGCAAACTTCACGTGACCTTTATGCGCTAAAAAAGCGGTTTGCCTACTTGCTCGCCTTTGTGGAGTTAGTAAAAGCTAAATTTAGACGTAAACCATTTCGAAAGCCAGAGTTCGATGCTGCTTCTCTGGACTGAGCCTTTGTTGAGGCTATTGGGTACGTTCAGAGACAGTGCTTTGGACCTGCACTTGAGGTGTTAAACATTGGTTCCGCGGATGACTTTGAAATATTTATTAAACGCTTGCGCAACCTTGCTGTTAATTCTGAACAAACTCGGCAGGTTAATGAGTTAAAAACGCTGCGTAACTTGCGACCTTGTTTGGGACCGGATTTGATTTTGCGTGTGGAGGGTCGTCTTGAAAACGCCGACCTCCCCACGGATAATAAACACCCTATAATTTTGCCCAGCAGACATGCTTTGACACGCCTAGTTGTACTTTATGAACACGCGGACGCGGGACACGCTGGTCCTTCGTATACTCTAATGAAGACTCGGCAACGGTTTTGGATAATCCATGAAATTTCTAGTGTTAAGCGCTATCTAGCGGACTGTGCTAAATGCTCCCTTAAAAAGGCAAAACCGATTCGACAGCTGATGGCAGATTTGCCATCTTTTCGCGTTACTGCTGTGAATAAACCGTTTAAGTTTTGCGGAACTGATTATTTTGGTCCTATCTTATTTAAACAAAACAGAAGCCATTGTAAAGCTTGGGGCCTTTTATTTACCTGCCTGTGGACTCCTTGTATGCACGTGGAGGCTGTCACGGGATTGGTCCTTGTAGGCGATGCAGAGGATTTGTCCAAACGGGGGGGGCCTACCGGTTGGGTCGGATTCACCGTCTTCATCCACAGTTGCGTGCTGGTAAGGAAATAGTTCGCAGGGCAACTGTCGCTGTTCCTAAGAAAAATGCAGCAGCTGGCGAAATCGAGTATATCCTTAGGGATATTTCCAAGATAGCTCCTGTATAGAGTGTTTTCTTTTGTTTACCTTTGTTGTTGCGTTTAAGTGTAGGCCTAAATATTGTTGTTGATTTTAAACTGTGCTAGACTGTGCTCTTTTTCTTGTGTTGTCCCGTATCCGCTCGAAATATATCCCGAATTATAAAGTCCTTTGCCGTATTGCTTCCCCTCCGTCACTCGAATCATTATTTGTTATATTTATGACACTGCATATTTTAAAATTAAATTTTATGTTACTGCTCACGTTCATCATAATTAAAAAAAAAAAAAAAAAAAAAACCTTTTTACTTATTGTTTGCACGTATCGGTGCTTTCATTTGTGTTTTCTGTTGAAACTTCTTTGTTGATTCATTTTCAAGGGGCCGCTATGTTACAGCACCGATCTGTTTTATTTGCCCCACTAAATTTTCGAACTCGGCTCTTTTATTTGGTTCTTATTTTGATGTGTTAGTCTGCGCGTCATTGTGTTTTTTAATTTTTGCACGTTTTGTTTCAACGCCTAATTTCCGGCACAACGCGCAGCTCTTTTGCTTTTTTGCCGAGTTCTAGCGTTTAGTCACTCATTTTATTTTGGGATTCGAAGCAAACGGACGTTTTATTTTTTGTACGCTTAGTCACACGGCATCGTTACTTTTATTTTGTTTCTTGGGTTAATTTTCAAATATTTTACTGCCGTGCCGTGCCGTGTAGATCTTTAATTTATTACAATTTTTTCAATAAACCTCTATCTACTGGACTTCAACTGCTATTTGTGGAAACAGCACGGACGGTGACGGCCCCAGTCTCGAATCGCTGGGGCAACCTAGAAAAGACCTATCTTGACGCTATAGTTACAGAGGGCGTCTGTAACAGTTACATTTTACAGTCTAATCTAATTTCAAAATAAAAACAAGTTCAAATGCACAACGAAGCTGCAAGATATTAACGATAAAAACCTTAACGGAAGTTAACAGAACTTAACGGAAGTTACTTTAGTCCGTTAACAGCACTTAACGGAAGTTAATTTTGTCCGTTAACATGAAGAAACTTTTTAACGGATTAACGAGTTAGTGAAAAAGTTAGCTTCGTTATTAACGGATTAATGATTAACGGACTTGTGCCCACCTATGCTTAGCTGTTTAGAATATTGCTACTGGTTGATTTAAATTTTTGAAACAACTTCGAGCTTTTTATTAAGAACAATGTACTAAAGAAAATTAATAATAAGCTATAGACAGTATACAGCAGTCTTATAGGCACATAATCAAACCTATGATTTACAGCTTTGAAGACATACTTGTTTCGGAATCGATTCAGTTTAGCCGTCCCCTTTTTCCTTCCTCGTCAGCTACTAGCTAGCGACTTAAGGTATGAACATGAGAGCGTAGAAAGGTACAGGCCAATTGCAAAGTATTCAGATACATAACCGTAATTTTTTTTCCCAAAATATTAAGTAATCAGATATTACAAGAAATAATTATAGTAGTTTAATTCAAAAAATTTTCAATAGCATGCCTTAGACAGCTGTTTACGCCCAATCTCAGGGCTTATCAGTAAGGCTAGAAAGGCCTAACATACACTAGTGATAAAAATATTCAAAACATACATCTTTACTAATACTTC
>CAWYPQ010000505.1:0-22153 GCA_963965965.1 Trididemnum nubilum
AGTCTAAAGTGTCTAAAGTATGCATTCCAAAAACACGATTAACGAAACTAAAAACTAAGAAGATAAAACTAAGATTGAAATGTTGGCAGCCTGAAGCCTATTAATGTACTAGATGTGCTGGGCAACTCATCAAAGTAGTCTTGTATAAAACAAGCTGTTGGAAGTTTCTTAATCAACTAACTCACAAACTTAATAAGAACGGAAAGATGAGGGTTGACTGGGACGTGAGCTCGCGCTCTTCGAGTCTCTAGCTCCCCGCGTATGTGTCGAAGCAGGCGGCCTGCAGCCCTAATCGAACTCGAGTCGCAGTATTGCTTACCAATAATCAGCGCTCAGTTCCGCTCGGGCATGCTGCTGACAAACGTTAAGCTAGCTCGTTTCGCTGCAAGACTAGAAGCACCCATCAAAAATATGCAAACGAAATCTAATTGTCAAACCTATATGTAAACGCCGCCTGAAAGAAACTAAATTCTGTAGTGATTATAAACAATAAAATTTTAATAATTTTCCAGTATTTACAAGCCAAGTTACAACGATTTCGAGATTAGCCTACAGAGTGCTGTTGCGCTCTTCGCGAGCAACTTTGAAAATTTTCGGAAATTGTTCAAGTCGAAAAAAAAACTTAATTTTGCGATTCTGCAAAAGAAGCGAAAAAAGCCTTGAATCGAGCAGACAGAATTAACACGAAGTTTCACAAACATGATTGCTAAAATTGACATAAATACTCGCACATTCAAAATTTACGAGCAAATTAAAAACAAATGAGGTTGAAAATTGTCAAAAATGAACAGCCAACCTCAAGGAAAAATTCGCCCGTTCTTTTAAATAAAGAGTGTATTGCTCGAATGCGGTTAAAATAAAATTACTTGCAGCATATTAATGTAGCGAAATAATGATAATTGTATAGCAATTATCGTATTGCTGCTTAAACGAAGTCGTCATTCCGTGCTCCAATGTTTTATTATTTACACTTTTATTGCACTTAAAAGTCTAAAACACTAGGCAAGCAGCCAGGATTTTACTAAAGGGGGAGGCTTTTACCCGAAGTTTGACTCGTTTTAATCGGCATGGTAAGTAAACCGGTGCAACCAAGCGGACCACACAACTAGGAGCTGGGGATTGAGCTCCCTCCCGCCAGAGGTTATGGGGGGTCTGGGTGGCAAAGCTCCCAGCCGCAGGGCAATTTCTGTTTTTTTAATTGCCATTTTAACGCCATTTGGAAGACATTTCGCCTGCTTTTGGAGCCATGTAAAGAATTAAAATTGCAAAAATCGTAAGTAAGGAGCAAGAATTAAGTTGCCCCAGCCCTTAAGCCACCCCAAATTAACTTACAAGTGATGTCAAAAAAACGTTTAAAACGCTTGTACTTTTGAAAAAAAAAATCTAAGTGACTTGGCTAAGGGGCGAAGTTGAAGTCCCCTGGTTGCGCCACTGAAGACCAACACCTGTATCAGAAGGTTGCGTGTATAGTGTACATATTTTGTTTTTGTTTCTTTAGTCTTTTTTTGTTTTGGAATAACTGCTTGCATTTTTTAGTAGGTTTGGTCAAATTCAAAGCTTTCCAAGTCTGAAATTCTTGCGTACAAAAACTACGATACGAATTCCAAAATTCAATTTCGCTAATATTAAATTTAAGTTAGATTTCATTTCGAATTTTAGAAATAATTTTTTTAAAGTCGTATTTCGAGTTTCTTAATTGATCCAAAAAAAGATCCAATCCTATTGCTTTTCAGGAATCGGCCAATCTAGATAATTACAGTAACGATACCGGACCCATATTTTGAGGCGGAAGTGCAGGTGATGATTGACTTGATGACATTTAGTCCTTCACCATCACCTCATCAAGAACTGTGTCTAACATAGGCGTAGCCAGGATTTTTGATTGGGGGGGCCCAAACCACAAATCACATGCAATGACGTCATCAGAATTTTTCGGAAAAGGAACTTTTTCTGGGGCGAGGATATCGTAGAATGGAAGATCTGAAGCCGTAGCCTGATGGCACTTAACCAGGATTTTGATAAAGGGAGATAGCGAAAACTAATAGTTAAAAAATGTAAATGTCTAACTTAGGAGATGTGTTGAGTAAGCTAGTGTACTCAAACGTATCACAGACGGGGGTCTGGGGGGCAGAGCCCCCAGCCGCCGATGGCTATGGGGGTCTGGGAGCTTGGCTCCCAGCTGCTGGGCGATTTTTTATGTTTTGGGAAAAAAAAACCTATTTAAATCCCATTGGATCACATTTCGCACGAGTTCAGAAACCATTTCAAAGAACTAGATTTTTAACATTTCAAAGCCAATCGAAAAAATTTAGTTGTTCAATCCTCCTTTTGCAATCAAATCCCAAAATACGTTTAGAATCTTGCATTATGGTGTAAAATTTTAATTGTAAGTGATTTGGTCTAGGTAGGGGGAAGTAAGGCACATTGACTCCTGCAATACTTTAGCAGTAAATAATAATCCTTGTGAAAATTTTCCTTAGACTTAGAGATTTTTGTTTAGTCATGAAGTTTACCAGTTATAGGAGTACATACATGTACGGTCAAGGGGCCAGGCCCCTTCAATTGAAATTCAGTAGTTAGTTCAATGAGTATTTTCCCTAGCTATTTTTTTAAAGTATTTTTGGCGTAAAAACTATTAACTAGCGAGGTGGAGGTGAATCGTTATTGAAAAACAGTACAATAAATGGTTACGCCAGTAGTATATAATGGTACTTTTTCTCCACATTCTTATGGAGGCACTTAACCCCCAAACCCCCCTAACCCCTCACCCCCTCCTCTCTAAACGCTTACACCCTTAACCCCCCCTAACCCCTTACCCCTCAACCCCCCTCACCCCTTAACCCCCTTACCCCTAACTTACTTCAAAAATCCCCACATCCCCTAAACTTTTTTGCCCCTAACCCCCTAGCCCCTATATCTTAAGATTTAACCCCTAGCATGTTCAAGATTCAAACTCAGGTCTTTTGTTTTCAAAGAATGGGAAATCTTGAGATTCGAAGTCAAGTATATTTAAACCCTCTAACTCTAAGCTCCCTAGCACCTTTAAGATTCGAACCAAGTATCTTGAGATTCAAAAGCAAGTCACTTGAGAATTGAACTTAAGTTTCAATCTTTTTCAACAAAGTAAGTTTTAGAGATATTAGGTTTCTACATTCCGAAAAAGTATATTTATCTATATTTTTTCCTTGCATTATGCTAAGATCATTGGAATGCAGCTATTTTCCCTTGGAGAATCCCCTAAAGTTTGAACAGGGGAATTCTCTAGATATCGATTTTGTGCAATTATTGGCATGTCTGGACTTGTCTCTCATGCTGTATTGCAATTTCTCTCTGAACAAAAGAAGTTAATCATTCTCTTTGATTTATAAACGGTGCAATATGACCTTTGGAATGTTGCATAATCTTCATTTCTGTTGCGCTAATTTTGATTTTTTGTTGTGTAACAATCTTACCTTTGGAGTGTTGCATAATCTTGATTTTTGTTGCATAAACTTATCTGATATGACCTTTGGAATGTTGCATAATGCAATTAATGTGCAATCTAAAACTGGCTTGAACAGGCTTCAAGGGGAATTCCCGATTGTGGGTACATAAATAAGCAAAGACAGGTAGTTAAATCATTATACATAATGGCTTTTAAATGTGACGTTTGTTTAAAAGAGTTTACTCGAGAACAAGATGTGTTGCAGTATATTAGAAGCAAACATAGAGAAAACAAGTTTGAAATGCGATGTATGCAAACAAAAAGTTTTCAAGAAAAGATAATTTAACACGTCATGTAAATCTCTTCATAAAAAAATTGAATTTGAATGCGAAAAAATGCAGAAAAAAAGTTTAAAAGAGTAGACCTTTTGAATTATCATGTTTCAATTTGTGGAAAATGTCGAAGATGTGAAGTTCAATTTGCTACATTAGCAGATTTTGCTGCTCACACTTGTGAAGCTCCAGCAATGAAGAAACGGAGGTTGGATGACCCCCCTTCACATGCCATTCCTATTGAGTGCCCCAAAGCTCCCAGCTCTAGTTCCACAGAAGCTCACAGTGTTTCCCTTCCTATCCCTAGAAAACAAAGCGAAAAAGCAGGAAACCTCAACCAAAAGAAAGCAATATCGAAGAAACTGGAGGTACTTGGAGTTTGTGGAAGGGAAGTTTAGGAAGAAGACAATGAGGAAATGCGTGCTTTTCTAAGCACGCAATGGTCAATCGTCCGATCGTTCACAAGAAGGGGAGCAGTTCAGGACTTGTATAATTTTTATTATAATACCAATTACAAAGATATGGTTTTAAACAATATTATCTTCCATCATTCAAAACCAAATCAACCGATTCAAGATCAACTATAATCTTGGATACGTGCTACGCAATATTGAAACAGACCAATTCAGATATTACCATCCCTCCCACAACAACGCTCAAGTTTTGGACAATGCAGTGCTTATTTCCAGTGCAGAAGATTTGGGCGAGTTTTTGTATAATATTTCAGAAGAGAATTTTAGAGACACTTTATCTAGACCGGACACACGCTGCAATTTGTGCAATTAACTAACATTACGTTTTATCTTTATTAACTGAAAGATGCACCTTTAGGTGCACCAATTTCATCACCAGATTTCTTAAGATTTAATCGTGGACTTGCAAATGTACCTGGAAATGATAATTTGTGTTTTTTTCGATGTTTAGCTATTCACAAAGATGCGGATAGAGAAAGATGTGAACGACAGGCAAAACAACTTTTTACTGCTTACTGTGAACGTTTTGCTATTTGTGATTTTACTGGTGTTGAATTATTTGACTTACCAAACTTAGAAGATTTTTTTAAGCTCAATATTGTTGTTTACAAGCTCGATGACGCTGTTGCCACACTGGTGCAGCGAAGTCGTGAGTTATATAGGGAAACAATGAGATTGAATTTACTTGAAAATCATCCTAGTTTGATTACAGATTTTGAAAGATATTGTTGTGTATTTAAATGCACTAGATGTGATAAACTTTGGACTGATTGTCACCATTTCATGTGCCACACCAAAACTTGCACTGCTACAGTGCGTGAATCTTATCCAGGAGGAATTTATAAAAAATACTCCTAGTATTTTTGAAAAGCTTGAAGGTATTGGTGTTTGTGTTTTTCAAAATATCAGGCATTACCCTTTTTATGCGTGTTTTGATTTTGAATGTTACTTTTCTACAGAAAGTTTACCTAAAAACGGTGAAATGCTTTCGTTTGCGGCTCGTCAATGTCCCTCTAAGTGTCGGTATTGCGTCTAATATTTCTGGGTATGAAGAGGCAGTTTGCTACATTTCTGATGGTGATGAAAGCGATCTGGTTAAAAAGATGGTAGTTATCTCAACAAGTTAGCTGATGCAGCCTTTGAAATTTTACACAGGGTGTCGAAACCGTTTCAAATAACGGTTCGGGTTCAGGTTTAGCTCCTGCTCAAAATATTTTAGCGGTTCAGGTGTGGTTCGGGTTCACTTGAGCACCATTTTCGAGGTTCAGGTTTAGTTCAGGTTCATTCAAGTAAAATATTACTGGTTCAGGTTCGGTTCGGGTTCATTGACTTAAAATTTAACTGTCGTTACTCGTTTCGTCCTGCAAAAAAAAAGAAGAAAAATGCTGATCCTGTTGATACCTTATTTCACCACTCATACAAGCGCTTTTGCGCTTGACACAAATAAATAAATAAATAAATTACTGTACGTGTACCAGCGCCAGAGGCATCTGGATATGGAAAAATATATTCTTACTTTTGTTAGGGGTTCAGGTTCGGTTTGGGTTCACTTGAGCACAATTTTGAGGGTTCAGGTTTGGTTCAAGTTCACTGAAGTAAAATTTTGCTGGTTCAGGTTCGATTCGGGTTCACCAAAATGAAACGGTTCATTCGGGTTTACGGTTCGGGTTTAGGTTCGGTTCGACACTCTGATTTTACAAAGCAAGTACCAGCATGTTTTTGAAGCGTTAGGAACCAGCCAAAATTGTAGAAGTGAAAATCTTCTCAAAGAATTTGAAGCTTATTTGAAAGAGTTGACGGTTCTTGGGTTCAACAGTGCCAGCTATGATCTCAATCTTATCAAATCTATTCTTATTCAAGAGCTTCTGGGAAAAATTAATTTTGTCATTAAAAGAGCACATGCTTATCTTGTGCATTAAAGGTGGTGAATCATCCAGCCAATTCCAGTGGTTTACAAGAGCTAAAATTGAACTATTTTTTTGATATTTTTTTGTTTTAATTTTGGGACGGCGGTTGCAAACATATTCAACAAATACAAAAAGATGTCCCCCGAATAAAGTTTTTGGAAACTCTGTGTTTTGTTTTTCCCGCCAAAACCACATTAGGCCTAATGGTTTAGAGAACTGTGGTAGGCCTAATAGTTTAGAGATAGATTATTTCTAAATAGTTTAGGCCTAACTATCTCTAAACTATTAGGCGTAATAGTTTAGAGATAGTTAGGCCTAATAGTTTAATAAAATTACAGTAGGCCTAATAGGTTAGAGATCTGTGGTTTTGGCGGGAAGATCAAAACTCTGAGTTTCCAAAACTTTTTTCGGGGGAACATCTTTTTGTATTTGTTGAATATCTTTGCAAACGCAGCCCCAAAACCAAAACAAAAAATATCAAAAATTATAGTTCAATTTTAGCTCTTGTAAACCACCGAAATTGGCTGGATGATTCACCGCCTTTAAAACCGAAAAACTGCGTTTTCTTGACATCAAAAATTTTCTGGCACCTGGATTTTCGTACGAGAAATTCTTGTCAGCCTATGGTTGTCATGGCAAAAAGTTTTTTTTTCCTTCCGAATTTCTTACTAGTTTGGATAAATTGGATTATGGCCAAGTTCCAGATCACCAAACATTTCTACAGCAATTTAACCAAATCTAATATCACTGAAGAAGAATATCAGTTTGTGCAGCAAACTTGGCAAGAAAAAGGATGGAAAACACTCAAAGACATGCTCATTTACTACAACATCATGGACTGCATTCCGTTTATCGAAGCTGTGGGTAAACTTCTAATTACGTATTTGGCAGAAGAAATTGATATTTTTAAAACAAGTTTCAGTCAATGGGGTGGCAAAACGCCAGATGATGAACAAGAAATCAAATGATGCTTTCTTTTGCCTGTACCCAAAAAGACACGCCGACTTATATAAAGCTTTAAGATCACAATTAACTGGTGGTCTTTCTATTGTGTTTTCAAGATTAGCAATTGCTGGCATGGGCGTATTCTCTGGGTGTTCAAGGTGTTCAGTGAACACCCAGCACTCGCTGCGAAGCACAGATGTAATTATTAACCAATACGCGTTTTGTTCTACGTTTATTAATATTTTTATTCGGCACATTGTCTCTGTTTTATTTTCCTTGCACTTTTAAAATAAATCAATTGATTCGTTGCGCAGTTTCGGTTGAGTGACTTTTTACTTATCGTAAACTACCTGTCTGCCTTTTTCGTAACGGCGAAGGTGTTCAATGTTGAATTTGAACACCCTTGTCGAAATAAAGAGACTAAAATGAAAAAGATAGGAGTGCGCTGAGAATCGCTTGTAAAAGATGCGACCAAGGTGTTCACACTAGCATGTTGAACACCCTTGCAGCTCAAAGCATTTAAAAGCAAATCTAGCTGTCACGCAGTAAGGTTATCGTTAGTGCAAAATTATTAATCCATAATCTAAATAAAATTGTCTTAAAAATCAAAAGATTATGCCTTGATTGATCTCACAAAGTTAACTAAATCAATTAACTTGCAGCAATATAATTTTGTTTCACTGGAAGAACGCTTAGAAGCTCTTACCAGCTTTTCGTCAATACACAGCACTGTATATTGATCGCAAATTCGCAGTATTATTTTTTTTATTTTTGTTACATTTAAATAAATTCGTGCAAATAAATTGGAAATCTGTTACTTGAGTTTTTGGATTAAAACAAACATGCAATCAATGCAAATGCACAAATTACAAATCAACGAAACACAAACCCGAAAATTAACGATCCAAAACTAACATCAGGGATGTGGAAGCGGCAATTTCTGAATCGCTTCCGCCTCCAGCTTGATCGCTTAGGTACGCTTCCAATATAATTGATGACATAATTTTTGCTCTAAATTCTTTATCGTGAAAATTTTTGACAAAGCTTTTTTCCAGATATGTCAAATTAAACGTTTTATTCTATCATCATCTTAAAAACATAATATGACACAAAATATGGAATAGGTTGACATTGCAAGGGTCTGAGCAATAAGCAAGTAGGGTAGCCAGAAATTCGGGTTGGGAGCGGCCCAAAAGCGAAACGTACAAATACATTGCCATGGTGTTTAGGTAATACTATAATTTTTCCAACCGTTTATTGCAAAATTTAAAAAAAGGGCAATTTTTCATTGCGGTCTAGGGATGAATTTTCAAGCGCTTTGGAGTCGGGATAGTAATGTTTTAATCGCATCGGCTGTCAAGTATAAATTTTTACTTGAGCAAAGTGAGACACCTTGGGCGTACCACCAACAGCCTCAGAATTTTTAAATAAATTCGTTATGTTGTTGCTTTTAATTAAAATAGACTTTTGCTCCAATTGCAACTAAAGCAGTCTTTTTATGATGCTGTTACTGAAAAGTTTATCGCTTAAAAACGAAGAATTAAATTGTGCTTCAGATGAATTGTTTGTTCTTTTTTGCAAGTTACAGCATAAGAGTGCAAGTTGCGTTTAGTAATTGCTGCAATTTTGAAGATGAGCACGCATTAAGAATCCTTTTGAAGGCATAGCACTAACCTAAACTTCGCGGTAGCGCAATAAAAATTAAATTCGAGAAATGCACTGTTATTTGAGCACAACTCGCATCCTTGTGTTGAGTTTTGCATTTTTTAGATTTTTTTGTTCAAAACACTACAAACATAAATTTAAAAAGAACGTTGGGCAAATTCTTTAATACAAGTTTTTAGTTTTTAGCCTACATGCACTTGTAGAATTTGCTACGGCAGAGAATAGAATCCGAGCCATTGCATATGGGGATGATCAAAGTTGTGATTGTTTTCTGATGTATTGTTTTGACTTCAGAATGTTTATTTTTAGAACTAAAGTTACTTTTTTGCTTTTGACCTCAAAATGCTGTGTTTTTATTGACCTTTCAGTGTTGTTCGCTTTATTGACTCGCGTTCCGAAAAGCGACTGTCAAAACGGCTACTTCTAAACTACTGCGACTTTGTTAGATTAGCTAATTCTGAAACTCCAATTTTAATTCTATACGTACCCTAACTAGGCTAACTCTGACATTAACGATTAACCTAAGAAGTCGCGCTTTTAGCAGTTGCTATTCGGATCGTTTCGTATACGGCTTTAACCGTTTTATAACATGTTTGTTGCTTACTTCATTCAGATAACAAAATCGTAAGATAATTTACGCCATTATTACTCGTTTGCTGTTTTTCATAGAATTGCAACTTTCGCGCCATTATCGTTAATTTTCTAAACATTTTATACTCTTTGCAATACAAAATACAGCAACTTTGACCATAACTGTTTTTATTTTTAGGTTAATAGTGCTATAATTACTTTCGAAATGTCTCAGTTTATTCGAATTATTATTTACCGTAATATAGGGGTATAACTTTTAAGTTTATGCTTCAGTTTTGAGTTGGCGCAGGTTTACAAGTTACTTTTTGGTTGTTTGATGCAAATTTCGGTTTCGCAAAATTCGGTTAGGCGTGGTTCATGGTCTTGGCCGTGTAGTAGTTTGAGCTGGAAATTTTTTTCTCTGGAGCAATTTGCTGCGATCTAGCGTCAAATTGAATTTTGGCGAAAATGCCGTGGCATGCGGTATTTAATAGTTTAGACACTTTGAACTCACACTCATACTTAAGCACGACAAAGGCACAAAAACATTTGGGCATAGACTCCATTTGAGTAAAGCTAAAATGGTTATAATTTGAGTTTAGTTTTCATTGAAAATTTAGATTTTATTTAAATCATTTTTGGTGAAATAAAAGCTTTCGATTGTTTTTATAAATCCGAATTCTATTTCACCAATCCTATTTTACAGTGGTAGTTTTTGCGTACTAATAATATAGCTGACTGAACTAAGTGCATTTGAGTTCTTTACTTATTGTTACGAAGGGCTGAAAATAGCTGATGCTGATGAATGAACAATATTGAACACCCTGTAAAATCTTCACCCTACGCCACTGTAAGACTAGGTTCAATATCGAATTACACCGAAAAAATTGCAAAAGATCCTGTTTTAAAAAAGTTGAATAAAGTTTTATGTGAAAAAAGATCAGTGTAAAACTAAAACATTGACAGAAATTTTAAATTTTAGGTAAACTTTTTTGTTTCAGAACACAATTTAAAACAAAGAATATGATATGAATTTAAAATACAAAATTCTTAATATATACAAAACAACGAACTGATTAAATATAATTTAAAAAACAATACAAAACAACGAACTGACATAAAAAAACACAAGGAAGCAAAAACTGAAAACACAAAAAAAAAAGAACAGGCAAAACAAGAGCTACAATAGTAATGTGCTGGCTAAGAGTTACTAAAATTTAGTATTTTTAGAAAATTATTTAGATCAGGGCTTCCCAAACTGGGGGTCGCGACTCCCAAAGGAGTCACGTAACGATCTTCAGGGGTCGCAGAGAGCATACCAATTTTACAAGAAAGTGTAAAATTGGGTACTCTCAGCGACCCCTGACTATCGTTAAAAACTTGTGCAATTCTGCAAAACGTCATTCTTAACTTAGCCGTAGATTCTACTTAAATAGGCGCTATTAAATTGTGAGACTTTGTTGAACAATGTATTATATAAAAAGACAGCAGATAAACTTTTCTCTATTCTTAGCTCAGCTGGATGCCTAACTTTTCTCGTTTTGTCACTTTGGTTATGACATAATGATAAAACTATGCCGATCGAATTCAGTAGTTTAGTAGAGGAGTAGAAGCGTATTATATATTGTTGAGTAGAGGTATAACTACCACTCTACTACTGGTCAGATTCCAATCAATGGATAACTGGTTGAAAAAGTCGAACGATAACGGTACTATACCTACTGCAGATAATGTTGAAACAGCGGTAAAAACAAATGAAACACTGAAATGCAACTCGAAGAAGCGGAAGTTCAGTGAGAAAAATTAGGCCAGTCATACCAAAAAAAGATCGTATAATGATAGTTTTTGCAGTGTGGTTTCACTTTTATATCGGAAAACAGTGAGCATCGTCCACTTTATTTAATTTGCAACAAAGTGTTGGCAAGCGAGAGTCTTAAGCCGGGCAAGTTGAAACGACATCTTCAAACCGAGCATGATTCTTATCGCAACAGGCCTGTGGAGTTTTTTCATCGCTTACTGCGGACATAGGAAAAACAAAAACAGTCATTTGAAAGTAAATTCATTGATGGAGGGAAGTATACAAGAGCATCGTTTGAGGCTTCCTTGTTGATTGCAAAGAGCAAGAAACCTTACAACATCGGAGAAGAACTAATTCGTCCAGCTGCGATTAAAATGAGCGCGATTGTTCACGACAAAAAAGAGGCAAATGAAACGCGAAAAATTTCATTGTCAAACAATACTGTGTGTCGGCGAATTTTCCAAATAAGCGAAGATCAACGCGAGCAACTCATTTTACGAATTAAAGAAAGTCGTAAATTTGCCATTCAGCTTGATGAGTCGACGGACATTACAAAAATGGCGCATCTTTTGGCATATGTTAGATACGTTTACAACTACGACATTCATGAGGATTTGCTGTTTCGTCAACCATTGCATGGACGTACAACAGGGATGGATATTTTTCAGACAGTTGATGATTTTTTTAAGGAAGTGGGTCTGCTTTGGACGGATTGTGTTGGTGCGTAGTGTACCGACGGAGCTGCTGCAATGACAAAACATACAGCAGGATTTCATGCAAGAGTGCGATCTGCAAGTGATACTCGTGTTACTTTTACACACTGCATGATACATCGAGAGACTCTTGTTGCTAAAAAATTTCGCCTGATCTAAATGCTGTTGTGCAAGATGCAGTGAAAGTTATTAATTTTATTAAGAGTCGCGCACTCAATACCGGTATTTTTGCAAATTTATGTGATGAGATGGTATCAGAGTTTACGACTCTTTTACTGCATTGTGAAATTAGATGGCTTTCGAAAGGCAAAGCATTAAAAAGGCTATTAATGTTAAAAAATGAAGTTGTGATTTTTCTAACAGAAAAAAATTCAGATTTGGTCCACCATCTTCGCAATGACAGCTGGCTGTTGAAATTTTGCTACTTATCAGATTTGGTTGAAAAACTGAACGAACTTAATTTGTCCCTGCAAGAAGAAAGCACCAATGTTTTCACTCTGAAATCTAAAATAGATGCTTTTATCAAAAAGTTAAGCATCTGGAAACTAAAGGTTGAAAATGATTCCTTCGAAATGTTCTAGCATCTCTCTCTTAAATCTCAGAAAGAGTTAGCTGAATTGCCTTCGGACTCCAAATTGCTACTTGAATTTTCTTGGAAAAAGCTTCATTGTTTTTTGCTGAGCGTTAGAACGGAATATCCATCATTACCAGACTCAGCAGTAACCGCACTCCTGCCGTTTGTCTCGACGTATTTGTGCGAGTCTGCGTTTTCGACATTGACGGCAATCAAAACAAAATACCGTTCCAGCCTAAGCAACATTGAAACCGCGTTGAGACCAGCACTAACAAATATTGAACCAAGGCTGGACTTGCTTTGTAGCAGAAAGCAGTCGCACCCATCACATTAAATGTGTTTGCGTTTTGTACCTACGACCCTACGAGTAAATTAGTAGGTTTTGGGTACTAGTGCCATGTTATTATTTTTTGCGTTGAATAATTACCACAAATACACAACCAGCAGCGTTTATTATTTTGATCGTAGGGGTCGCGGGAATTTTTAGATTATTAAAAGGGGTCGTGAGCAAAAAAGTTTGGGAAGCCCTGATTTAGATAATAACTTATAATTTTTGGAAGATTATATACGAGTATATACAAGTATTTTTCAAGTCACTACTTTATAATTTGAAAATATAGACACGAGAAAATTAACACAAGGAGTTCAAAAGAATTTCTTTCTTTCTTTTAAAAACTTTCTATACGAGAGGTCTTTAGTATTAGTAGGAATGGAATTCCAAATTTTCGCACCGGAATGTTTAATTGATTGTTGCGTTCTTTTGGTTTTGTAAAGAGGAATTATTAAATTCAAGGATGCCGTAGTAGGAGTTTGCCGACTGTGCAAGAATTTTGCCAAGGTAAAAATTAAAAGTTGGAGATAGACGCTGATTGATTTAATTATGTATGAATTTGGCAGTCTCAAATTTACGTAAATTTTGTAGATTCAATAAGTTAAACTTTTGATAAAGAGGCAAAACAGTTTGATACCATCTACTTTTTGTAACAATGCGAAAAGCTTTGTTTTGAAGTGCAATTAATTTGGAGAGATAGGTTGGGTATGTGTTTCCCCAAACTATAAATCCATAAAGCAAATGCGAATGCACTAAAGTATAATACAGTTTAAACAATGCATGCGTCGGTACATAATTTTTTAGTTTACTTATAATTCCCACTGAGCGCGAGACTGTCTTCTCTAAATGTTTATTGTGTTCTTGAAAATTTAGTTTGTCGTCAATAAAAACACCAAGATATTTAGCGCTGCTAACTACTTTAATTGATCCTGCGGCACAGCTAAGGTTTATTTCAACTGATGGAGAATGGAGTTTCGGTTTTATTATTATTGCACTAGATTTAGCTGCATTTAATGTTAGTTTATTGGCAACAATCCAATCATTGATTTTTCTAGCTCATAGTTTAGAAAGTATTTTAACTCATTTGAAGTATTTGCCTTTACCAAAATGCAGGTGTCGTCTGCAAAAAGTCGGGGACTGCTACTAATACAGTTGGGCAAGTCATTTATATAAAGTAAAAATAGTAGTGGCCCTAGGGATGAGCCTTGAGGAACCCCTATATTGATATTGGACTTCGAAGAGTGATTATCGTGAATTATAACAGCTTGAGATCTGTTTGTGAGATACGATTCAAAGAAATTATTGACAACACCTCGAATGCCATAATGGTTTAATTTTGTGAGAAGTATTTTATGTTGAACAGTATCAAATGCTTTAGTTAAATCCAACAGTAGGAGACCAGTAAATTTCTTATTTTCCACATTATCAAAACAATTTGAAACTATATCCAAAATAGCATGAACAGTTGATTGCTTTGGTCTAAATCCGTATTGAGTTGGACACAGTACTAAATTGGAATTTAAAAAATCGATCGTTCGAGAGTACACATTTTTTTCCAAAATTTTCGAAAAACAGGACAGTATCAATATGGGTCTATAGTTAGTTAGTTTTCGTCTATCACCAGATTTAAACACTGGCACAACTTTGGCTTCTTTCAAACACGTAGGAAAAAAGCCATTTTCAAAACATGCATTAAATAGCAAACATAGTGCAGGAGCGATAACTTCAGCTGCTAATTGAACAAATTTAGCATCAATTCCATCGAGTCCACAGCTTTTGTTACAATTAAGTTGTTTTATGACGCATAAAATCTCAAAAGGGAAGGTCGGACGCAAATACATCGAAGAATGCACTGAATTTGTTAGATAATCACGGAAATCATTCGATTGAGAACAATTATTTTTTGCCGCCAATGTTTTGCCTATATTGCAAAAGTGTTTATTGAAATTCTCTGCTATTTCATTTGGTTCAACAACTATTGCTCCATTCTCATTTTCAATAAGGTCGGGTGAGTTTGAATGAGGTTTACCAGGTGTTAAGGTTTTTATGATACTTCAAAATTTTCGAATATCTTGCCTCGAGTTTAAAATTTCTGATTCCAAATACAACTTTTTCGAAATGGTTTTGAGTTTGGTCAATTTGTTTGCATAAGTTTTGTAGAATTTCTTTTGAATTTTATTACCTTTAAGATAATGAGTGACGTATAGCTTTTGCTTTTTGCGAATGGAAACAAAAATTCCTTTAGTTATCCACGGCTTAGACATTAACTTGCGCTTTTTTCTTGAAGCACGTTTAAGTGGAGCATATTTATTGAGACAAGTCCTAAAAGTAGATACAAAATTATCAAAATATAAATCAATTTGGTCAGAAGAGGTAAGTTCATTTGCATTAAAAAATACTTCAAGCGCCTCTTGCAAGTCCATTTTAAACCAATCGCAATTAAATTGACCAGTATCTCTGTAGCAGTAATGATTATCCTGCTTGATTTTCAAATTAGTTCTGTTAGGATCTCCGGTCACACAGCAAGCACTGGGATAATGGTCAGTTAAATCACTAAGAAATATAACAGGATAAATTACATGCGTTGAATTATTATGAAGTCGCCAAATAGATAATAACGTTTATTGCTCAAAAGATCCAATTTTTTATTAAATTGCTCAAATGCAGTCAAAAAATTGTTTACATCTCCTTTAGGATGGCGATAAATCACACCTGCAATAAACGAATCGTTTTCAATTTTGTTCGATATTCTTAGCCAAATGTCTTCGCAATTTGAATTCAGTTCGTTTTTACCTAAAAGGGTCACGGTTAATTTATCAGTAACATATACTCCTACGCCGCCTGCATTAGTTTGAGAGTTCGCTAACGTAACTGGTTGGTACCCAGTTAGGTTAACATTCGTTAAAGGTGACAATTTAATTTTGGTTTCAGACAGAAGTAAAATATCCGGAGGATATGATAGTGTCTGTAGCAATTCATGGTTCAGGTTATTCAGATTTTTTTGAAGAGATCTAATGTTGACATGAAGCATAAATAATTTTATTTCTTTTTGAGCTACTGGCAGTTTTTGACCTGGTTGATAATACCTACAGGGTTTTAATTTTTCAGTCAACGCTTCGTGCAAGCAATTGTTTAGGTCGGTTTTTGTGTTTTTAAAGTTAATAAGTTCGTCAGCGTTTGCGTTCGCGTTATGCAGGTCGTCGTTTGTATAGGCCATGTTATTGCCAACAAATTCAGTATCACTAATCGCAAAACATAACAGTAAACAATCACTACAAACATTGGACTGCAGTTAAGTTACAAATTGTCAAGATCGTACTCGTTTCTAATAGGTAGACTGTCCGCTTTTTCGTCTTCACGAATGAAAATTTGGCCGTTCGAAGTCCAGATAAACTTGTAATCGAGTTCTTTTGCTTTGTGTTTAGCCAACCAAAAGAGACGCTTACGACGCTGGGTTAGATTCTCATTCACGTATAATTTGTTCATACCTTGAACAGGAAAGTCACTGATATCTTTCGCTTTCATTCTGTTCGAATACATTTCATTTCGTTTTTGTCGGCTAATAAAGCGAACTATTATTCCAGGATGACGTCTATTAGTTACATTACTTTCGCTGTTCAGTCTTGGGCGTTTGACAGGTAGCCGATGTGCGATGGATATGTCGTTTGCAGTTAGATTAACATCGAGTTTACTTGCCAAGGATAAAATGATTTCAGTTACGTTTTCATTTTGAAATTGCGGAACGCCTTCAAATATCAAATTTTGTCTTCTATCGTACTGTTCAAGTTCATCTACTTTTAGTTCTTCATTGTTTCTTTGTTTTTTAAGGTCATTGGTGCACTGATTTAGTTTCCTGATTTCTTGCCTTTGCTTGTCATTTACCTTCACCGCATTGTCATAGTTTTTGTTCCGTTACTCTTATGTGTGTTTGGAAGTCGTAGTACGGAACAGGTACAGCGAAAACTCGTCCTAATCAGCAATCCAACACTTCGGTGAATGCATGAAAAGGCTACGGTTTCTAATAACAAATAAAAAAAACAAATACAAATTCGGCACAAAAGTTCACAATACACAAAACAGCATTATTACAACTGAAGCTCATCAACTGTATGTGGCTCCAAACACAACGACGTTACACAAATGGTCGTGCGGAAAACTTCTGAGGCACACAAGCCTACATACAAAAAATATGCGTTCAGCCGTAATAACGATACTGCAAAAGCTAACTATAGCTTCTATACTCAAACACAACATCTTACTGGTGCACACTACAGCCGGCTTCAGCACTCGATCGACTCTTGCCGAATAATCAAAGATGAGCAATCTACAAAAGACATGCACTAACCTACTCATAAAATGCAATTCATAAAGGCAACTTAATAAGCACAAGGCGACTTAATACGCTCACATTTACACAAACAAGTAACCAACGCTAACAGCAGTCAGTCTAAAAAACTAGAAGAGACTCATGCCAACTGGTACGATTTTAAATATTCACATTTTCAACCCAGTTCTAAAGTACCAATATAACCCTACGCTAATCAGCTCCCGAGAATACCGATCCACGGTCCTACAAATAACGTGTCGCGAATAATTACAGGCTCGGGCAGTATCATGAGACATAAAAAAGGGTCAATTTGTAATGCATATTTACTCCTAAATACACAAAAGCAATCAACTTACTCGCTGATAAAAATTTTCCCTGTTACGGTTTCCTATGCAGCTAAAAAAGAACTTTATCTAGCATACTTAGCATAGACCAAGCTAAGTTAAGTGACGTCATTAAGTACACATACAAATTGACTACAGCAGTATCGCATCACTCAACAATAAGCACATAATTACAAGTTTCGGCCAATTTCCAAATTAACGTGAATAGGATGTTACAGTTTTTATTCAGACTGTGTTGTTGACCGCTGAGAAATTCCTGGCTTTCACGCAGTTGAGCAATCTCGGTTTTTAAGTCTATAATTTCACTTTGCAGCGGTTTAGTGGCTTCCTGTACCATTTTATGAACTAAATCTTCTAGTTGGTTTTTTGTTAACTGCAGTAGATTGTCTCTATTGTTGCTTTTCCTATGGTCACTTGGCATCGTCAGCTCTAATGTAATCCAGTAAACCAAACCTGTCTAAAAACTTTGTTGAAATGCTCACTGCAGCTTACTTGCTTTGAGCGATAGCATGTAACTGTAACTGCAATTCCTGCAAAAACGTAATGAAACTATCTGGGTCATTCCATTATAAGACAGTCAAAATTTTCAAATTTTGTAACCCACCCTCTCAGATTTTTTTCATACTTAGATATATGAAAGCCATTAAAAAATAATGAAGGTTACAAAAAACGGCATCAAAATTCATCAAGCGGTTTTTGAGTTATGATGGTTTCAATATTACCACTTGAGGGCACTGTTCGGCAGTCCCAAATTTTTTAATTTACGTAAAAATCTTTATCCTTATGCTATCGAAACAAGCAAAATATCAATTCTGATCGATTTTGAGGTGATGAATTCAAAAATGAAGTTAGTTTTTGGAAAATTGCAAAGGTAAGTGGTCAAAATGTAGATTGAAAATTTTTTGAGTGCCCGATTTCATTTCCGATTATCTCAGAAGGGCAAAAAAATTTTTTAATCCAATCATTGCCAAAATCGTTGCATATTTCTGTAATTGGTTTTGAAACATAGCTAAAAACTAACGTTGATTTTTTTGTGATTTTCTGAATTTTTTGGAACACATGTATTGAATAGTATCTTATAAAATAATAATAGTTGCAAAAAACAAAGTAATCACCTTGTATACACTTAGTAAATCTGGTGATTAGCAAAAATTTTGATTTTAACCCTTAAATTGTCGGTGGTTAGTATAGGTCTAGCTGGGCTAATACAGTTTTGCTTCAAGTTATTTCCCAAGCGAAAATTAGTCAAATGACAGACATTGACTACTACGGGTATGGAGAGAGCTAGATTTCTGCCATCCTTTTTCAATTGCTTACCTCTGGGAGCACTCTTGTAAAGTTTTAACCTCTAAAATGGGTGGATTACCATAAATTGGAGTGTTTGGCACAAATTCTCAAATGATTGGGTATATTCTCAAGTAAATGGGTATGACACAAGATTTTCTCCCTTTACGTAATGGCACTTTCTGCAGGGGTGATAATTAAATGGGATTCTTTATCAATTAGTTGCAAATAGTCAACTTGCCCTTTTGATACATACTTTACAGTTCAGATTTCATTTGAACAGTTAGCATGGAACAAGGTAAACCCATCAGTTGCTGTTGAGTGGCAGGAAACCCGGAATGACTTCCTTATATGTGACAAGTTAAACAGATAAATCATATAAAAATAGTGTAATGTGCATGTTAAGTACTGCAGACTACAGTAAAACCTTGATATTTATTTAACAGAAACTACAATTGGTTTGCTAGTAATATGTTGCATATACTGGATATACTCCAAAGTGTATTTACTGCTAAGTAAGTCTTTTGAATTCCACTTATCTAATTTCATTTGGTACTTAGCACTAAATACACTTTGCGGTATATATACAGCAGTGGTCAGAATTAACTTTTTTAGCAACTTGCCTGTCGGGCAAGTTATAATAATTATTTACTTGCTCAAGGAGATCTCAACTTGCCCGAACTAAAATGGCAGAGTGCAGTTTTATGTTGTTTAGTTTCGAAAAAGTGCGCACTACCAAATTTGCATAATATCGTATTTCGAGAAAATCCAGTTCCTGTGTGCGATTTTTAAATCAGATTGAGGTAATAGATACCTTTTATTGTGGGATGGCAATCGCATTGCATGCTTTTTTTTCCAGAAATATATTATCAAAACAAACAAAAAATCAACATCCATTATCCATTATAAAAATTAAACAAAATTATCTTACGATTTTTGTCATTAGTTGTTGTTTGTTTTCTGTTTTGTCAAAAGTCACATTTTAGGTAAGTTTGAGAATGTTTTAGTATTGGTTACGTCACAATCACAATGCGTATTTAAACTAAAGTCTTGCGCTGGCTGAGCTTCACTTTATGTTGTTTGAGATAACAAACCTACTTAACCAAAAAATCTATCATTGGAAACTAGTGACGAGTTTATCGCATTGAAAAACTTGTAGTTTGTCGTAAAAAAATCATATCTATTGTTCTATTCTGCATTGCATCTCAGTTTTCTTGCATAACAAATATCGCAGAGGTCATCAATTCAATTGCAATCCATGTTTTTTTCAATCATTCAATTTACAAAAATTGATTTAAGGATTGTAATTATTTCAATCGTTACGTTAACAATAATTCACGTTGCCGTTTGCTACAAATGCATTTTTCAATCGCGAATATCTCGCAAACTGCACCGGCTAAAACTATGGACGTTTTTGTGTGAAACATAAAACAACTAAAGATCTATAAAAAAACTAAAACAAAATTTTTGACCTTGCTTTCTTACAGCTCAGGGTAATACTTGTGAATTGTGATACCCGAAAGAGCGATTAGCGCGACAAACGTGTTAAAAATTTTTGCTTAAAGAGAACGAAACATTTTGCTCCAAAAGAATCGCAAACCGTGTTTGAGCTTCGAACGAACTTGCGTTCGATTAAGAAATGTTAATTGCAATTTATAATGTGTGTGCGATTAAAGTGTTAAGTGCAACGATTTCACTAAAATAACCCAAGCAAGAGCTTACGTTACTTGCATTTATTTTATTGTACTGTAGCAAAAACGGTACCGGTAATTTGCGTTTTCAAATAATCTTGTTCAAAGTTGCTTATTTGCTAGAAAACCAATTGTAGTTTCTGTTAGATAAATATCAAGGTTTTACTGTAGTCTGCAGTACTTAACATGCACATTACACTATTTTTATATGATTTATCTGTTTAACTTGTCACATATAAGGAAGTCATTCCGGGTTTCCTGCCACTCAACAGCAACTGATGGGTTTACCTTGTTCCATGCTAACTGTTCAAATGAAATCTGAACTGTAAAGTATGTATCAAAAGGGCAAGTTGACTATTTGCAACTAATTGATAAAGAATCCCATTTAATTATCACCCCTGCAGAAAGTGCCATTACGTAAAGGGAGAAAATCTTGTGTCATACCCATTTACTTGAGAATATACCCAATCATTTGAGAATTTGTGCCAAACACTCCAATTTATGGTAATCCACCCATTTTAGAGGTTAAAACTTTACAAGAGTGCTCCCAGAGGTAAGCAATTGAAAAAGGATGGCAGAAATCTAGCTCTCTCCATACCCGTAGTAGTCAATGTCTGTCATTTGACTAATTTTCGCTTGGGAAATAACTTGAAGCAAAACTGTATTAGCCCAGCTAGACCTATACTAACCACCGACAATTTAAGGGTTAAAATCAAAATTTTTGCTAATCACCAGATTTACTAAGTGTATACAAGGTGATTACTTTGTTTTTTGCAACTATTATTATTTTATAAGATACTATTCAATACATGTGTTCCAAAAAATTCAGAAAATCACAAAAAAATCAACGTTAGTTTTTAGCTATGTTTCAAAACCAATTACAAAAATATGCAACAAATACCATCAACCAAACTTAAATATGTCAAACAGTGATCTATTCTTGAGATTTTGGCAATGATTGGATTAAAAAATTTTTTTGCCCTTCTGAGATAATCGGAAATGAAATCGGGCACTCAAAAAATTTTCAATCTACATTTTGACCACTTACCTTTGCAATTTTCCAAAAACTAACTTCATTTTTGAATTCATCACCTCAAAATCGATCAGAATTGATATTTTGCTTGTTTCGATAGCATAAGGATAAAGATTTTTACGTAAATTAAAAAATTTGGGACTGCCGAACAGTGCCCTCAAGTGGTAATATTGAAACCATCATAACTCAAAAACCGCTTGATGAATTTTGATGCCGTTTCTTGTAACCTTCATTATTTTTTAACGGCTTTCATATATCTAAGTATGAAAAAAATCTGAGAGGGTGGGTTACAAAATTTGAAAATTTTGACTGCCTTATAATGGAATGACCCACCTGTTATTGCTTATTTATGTACCCACAATCGGGAATTCCCCTTGAAGCCTGTTCAAGCCAGTTTTAGATTGCACGTTAATTGCATTACGCAACATTCCAAAGGTCATATCAGATAAGTTATGCAACAAAAATCAAGATTATGCAACACTCCAAAGGTAAGATTGTTACACAACAAAAAATCAAAATTAGGCAACAGAAATGAAGATTATGCAACATTCCAAAGATCATATTGCACCGTTTATAAATCAAAGAGAATGATTAACTTCTTTTGTTCAGAGAGAAATTGCAATACAGCATGAGAGACAAGTCCAGACATACCAATAATAGCACAAAATCGATATCTAGAGAATTCCCCTGTTCAAACTTTAGGGGATTCTCCAAGGGAAAATAGCTGCATTCCAATGATCTT